>VYZU01045311.1:0-42323 GCA_013401355.1 Ceyx cyanopectus | reverse complement strand
GGCTTGAAAAGTGATATGAAGAAAAAATATTAAGAGCAAATATCCCTACTTTACAAATATACTTCTCAACTCACACTTTGCTCTCACACTTCAACTTCCATTTGTAAGTTAACATGCAACTGTTTTTAGGTTTAAAATTCTTAACATGGAGATTTAGAATGAAACACTAATGAATTTAGAATTTATTATGTATTCTACATATTTAGTTTCAGTAACAAATAACATAAGCCCATTTTGATTTGGTACATTTACACAGTTGCTCTGAGTTTCTAAGCTCTGGTTTATGTTAGAGGATAGGCAACCCAGACAATTTCACAGTTCACATCTTCCACCATCTTACTGTAAGAAGCTCCAAACCTGCTTCTCATTGAATTTTGTTGCCCCCAAACACAGATCTATTAAAGAATGTTCCTAGGTTTAGTGCCTTTAAGCAGTACAATGATCTTTCTCTCCCTAGCAAGGCAACCCAAAAAGTATCCCAAAACACCCTTTCCAAAGGACCTTCAATGTTTGCCTCTGCAGTACTTCAAAACTACAGTCNTATATCTGAGCAACCAAGCACCCAACCACCTTACAGCTCACTTCAATATACAAATAAATCTAAATTTAAATGCTGCAGCATGTTAGACAGCAGAAAACCATGGGCATCCCTAGAAAGCAATACTTGCAAAACTTCAAGCCTTAAAGCATGGCACCAAAAGACAAATTTTTTTCCAAATAAGATAGTCAGAGTACAGGGTCATCTTTAGAAATATATTCATATTGTGCTTAAATCTTAATGTTGAAACCTAGACTACNTTTTTAATAGAAAAAAAAAACCCTCATTGTTAGAACATGATTTTACTTTACATATGTAATCTGATTTACTGTCATTTTCAAACAATTATTTCTTCTCACTGCATGCACCTGTTAAGATTTATGATAACAGGGAAGAGTTGAGAAAACAAGCTTTGAAAGCCACAAGAACTGACAAAGGAAGTGAGGATTGATTATACTTTCCTTTTTTATTAAGCATCTAGTCCTGCTATTAGGCACTGCAAAGACAACTGTCTCATGTTAAATCCAGGGAACCAAGACACAAAGAGGGAAGCAGCAGCATCCTCACTCTATCCTATATAACTTTTCCTCACAGAATCAAAGTTTCAGAGAGAGAATCCAGCATGCAATTAATGCTACAAATGAGCACCAGATTGGACAAAAAACAGTCCAGGTTTTCTGTTTGTTTTAAATCTAATGTCAAAAATGCAGTTAAAACCCCTGGAAGCTGCATTTCTCTACAACACCTAAAAATCCAATGATTACAACATAACAAACATGTATTATGATACAACGGATTTTGCACCTCCAGAAAGATTAGAGTTCTGCCTGTGATACAGTCTGTTCTTGCTCAAACCCTACACTCACTTTTAAATAAGGTTCCTAGGCCTATGAAACAGGTCTGTGTTCGTAATTTGTTCTAATTTTAATTAGTTGAAAGACAAACTGATAAGTAATCTACTGATTTACATAATAATCTTTATCCAGAGTGCAGTATCAGTGAGGAATATGAAGATGTATGTCTCACAATTCTTATAGATATGTTATTAACTGGTATAGCATTAAAATGAACCATTGTGACTTAAACCCATACTTCAGAAGTCTGCACAAATTCTGAATCCCCCCGCAAGCCTGCGGTTCCATATATTCCTTCATGACTATAACCAAGCACACAAGAACAATTATTGCATTCACACTGGCATATTTTTACCATACGTAAAATGTAAAAACTGCTTAAGAACCAAATTTTTATTCATACTCAAGTCTTGTCCATGCTGTTACATGCTGGTCTTATGTGCAACAGTTTGGAAATTACAGCAGAAAGACATTGCTTGATTATAGACAATTAGCTCCTCTGCTTTAAACAAGACTTTTCAATAACTTACATACAGAAACAAATGTAACTCAACTCTAAGCATAAATAATGAATTATTAAAAAAAAATAAAACCTTTTTCATTAGCCACTTACAAAGCTAGTAGAACAACAAAAGTAGGATTCTATGTCTACATTTAAAGTTGATTATGTACACTATTTGTAAGGATTGATTAAAATGTGTCCCAAAAGTTACAATGTATGTTCAAAGTGCACATAGTGATTATTTCTTAGACAAATGAAAAGGGTGTCTCTGTTCTTTTAGAGTTGAATTATATGACAGTACCCAGGAGCTATCTGCTCACTTTCACATGCTCAGAGTGTTTTCTCACATTATTAGATATGGCTTGAAAAGTGATATGAAGAAAAAATATTAAGAGCAAATATCCCTACTTTACAAATATACTTCTCAACTCACACTTTGCTCTCACACTTCAACTTCCATTTGTAAGTTAACATGCAACTGTTTTTAGGTTTAAAATTCTTAACATGGAGATTTAGAATGAAACACTAATGAATTTAGAATTTATTATGTATTCTACATATTTAGTTTCAGTAACAAATAACATAAGCCCATTTTGATTTGGTACATTTACACAGTTGCTCTGAGTTTCTAAGCTCTGGTTTATGTTAGAGGATAGGCAACCCAGACAAAAGAGCCCATAGCTACAAGAGCATATCTAGATGCCCTTCCTCCCATTCAGGATTTACTATTTTTTACAAGACCCCTCCCTAAGGGCTGTATGTAGTCATGGTGACAGGACATCACCACCTGTCTGCCCCTGCAATGGAGGCGATGAGCCNAGGGTTTTTTTTTTCCAAATAAGATAGTCAGAGTACAGGGTCATCTTTAGAAATATATTCATATTGTGCTTAAATCTTAATGTTGAAACCTAGACTACTGTTCTCTAATTTATTTCCCTTGCAAGGTAACTTCCACCTTTCTCTAAATGTTTACTTATCAATCTATAAATGAAACAAGTTCCATCAAGTGAATTCTTAAGCTATGTTAAGAGTACTGAAAACTTTATTTTTAATAGAAAAAAAAAACCCTCATTGTTAGAACATGATTTTACTTTACATATGTAATCTGATTTACTGTCATTTTCAAACAATTATTTCTTCTCACTGCATGCACCTGTTAAGATTTATGATAACAGGGAAGAGTTGAGAAAACAAGCTTTGAAAGCCACAAGAACTGACAAAGGAAGTGAGGATTGATTATACTTTCCTTTTTTATTAAGCATCTAGTCCTGCTATTAGGCACTGCAAAGACAACTGTCTCATGTTAAATCCAGGGAACCAAGACACAAAGAGGGAAGCAGCAGCATCCTCACTCTATCCTATATAACTTTTCCTCACAGAATCAAAGTTTCAGAGAGAGAATCCAGCATGCAATTAATGCTACAAATGAGCACCAGATTGGACAAAAAACAGTCCAGGTTTTCTGTTTGTTTTAAATCTAATGTCAAAAATGCAGTTAAAACCCCTGGAAGCTGCATTTCTCTACAACACCTAAAAATCCAATGATTACAACATAACAAACATGTATTATGATACAACGGATTTTGCACCTCCAGAAAGATTAGAGTTCTGCCTGTGATACAGTCTGTTCTTGCTCAAACCCTACACTCACTTTTAAATAAGGTTCCTAGGCCTATGAAACAGGTCTGTGTTCGTAATTTGTTCTAATTTTAATTAGTTGAAAGACAAACTGATAAGTAATCTACTGATTTACATAATAATCTTTATCCAGAGTGCAGTATCAGTGAGGAATATGAAGATGTATGTCTCACAATTCTTATAGATATGTTATTAACTGGTATAGCATTAAAATGAACCATTGTGACTTAAACCCATACTTCAGAAGTCTGCACAAATTCTGAATCCCCCCGCAAGCCTGCGGTTCCATATATTCCTTCATGACTATAACCAAGCACACAAGAACAATTATTGCATTCACACTGGCATATTTTTACCATACGTAAAATGTAAAAACTGCTTAAGAACCAAATTTTTATTCATACTCAAGTCTTGTCCATGCTGTTACATGCTGGTCTTATGTGCAACAGTTTGGAAATTACAGCAGAAAGACATTGCTTGATTATAGACAATTAGCTCCTCTGCTTTAAACAAGACTTTTCAATAACTTACATACAGAAACAAATGTAACTCAACTCTAAGCATAAATAATGAATTATTAAAAAAAAATAAAACCTTTTTCATTAGCCACTTACAAAGCTAGTAGAACAACAAAAGTAGGATTCTATGTCTACATTTAAAGTTGATTATGTACACTATTTGTAAGGATTGATTAAAATGTGTCCCAAAAGTTACAATGTATGTTCAAAGTGCACATAGTGATNCTTCCCACTACTCCACACTCACAGACCAAATTCTCACTAGAAATACTAACACCCCAACAGCTTTGCCTCACTGGGAAACATCTACTGCATTTTCCTATACTGCTTGTAAAAAGATGTGAATAATCTGAGAAGTAACAAGCCCCAAAACCTTCCATGTAAACACAATGGACCTCCAACTACACACCCCCCCAAAAAAAAAAAAAAAAAAAAAAAGAAAAAAAAAAGAAACTAAAAAGTCCTAACCAGGAGAAAGAACATGCATCTGCAGTAAGACCAAGCTTGGAGCATTCTTTTTTTGTAAATGAAATGATGACATTTCCATTGGTATTATTGGTATACAATTAGCTATACCTGAAATCCAGTGAACTATCAAGGAGTAACTGCTAAGGATTGAGGGTAGGGAAGGAGGAGGTTTCTGGCCTCTTAGAGGGGCCACAGAGATTAAAAGAACTATTCATAGTAGCCCAAAGTGGCTTTACAAACTGCTGGCAAAACAGTTCTACTACAGGTACACAAATACTTGGGAAGTTTTAAAAGTTGAAAGCATTTAGCAGTATTACAGAACACTCTGTACAGAACATTTACTGATACACACTATTTTAACAGTCTCCATTATACTCTTAACAAAGAGCTGTTGCACAGGTCAGCTTTACAAACATTCAAAGCATATAAACAAGCAAACAGATACAAAGTAACAGCATGGTTAAATTTCAAGTACAACTAGAATAAAGGAAGATAATCAGAGTTGGTCTCGCCTTTACTTTTCAGAGCAAAACACAGTTCTATGCTACACTACCACATTCATGTTTTATCAGGAAGTTATTATTCAGCAATTATTTTCACACTACACTACAGTCAATCTTCTGTAATAATGATCAAATGTCACTTGCCCACAGAATCTAAACCAAAATTCTAGATCACAGCCGCAAGAAGTGGAGAATTTCTAATTGTTGACTACAGAGGTCTGCTGTTTCTTGCACAGCCAGGAACACTACTCCAGCAAAGCCACAGCTGGTTAACCAGCAATATGCTCTAAACAAAACAGTTCTAGAGACTGTTTCAGGACTAAGACCTCTTCCTTCAAGCAGCACACATAATGGCCAACCCGTTTCAGCTCCACTGAAGGGAAGCCCATTTCTCTTCCTTGAAGCAGTAACATCCTACACTCTCCTTTGCTGCATTGCTTCCAAGACTCTCCATACCTGCAAGTCGACTCAACTCACTAATCCCAAAGAAAACCATCCACATTTTTTCACTCGGCAGCTTAACGAGCTACAGCAGCTCACAGAGGATCAAATAAATACCAGAAGCAGGGAAAAAGAGACATTCTTTTTGTTTCCTGACAACAGCAAATTCTTCAATTAGCTCACCAAAGTACAACCTAATGAAGCAAACTACTTACCAACTGTTCTAGTAGTGACTCACTTTCAGTTAAGGCAAAAGTCACCAGCTTTATCAGTGCAGTCACTATATGTATAGTCCAAATATGCCTATAAAAGGTATGTTTTCAAGACAAAGGCAAGAAAGATTTCCAGCCCTTAACACAGCCTATAGCTCTATGAACTTTAAGTTCAAACATATGTCAGAGTTTTATTTTGAAGACTGTCCCCAAGAGTTGGCGATGCTTACTACTTCCACCAACCTGGTTAAGCCTCGGTTAAGATTCTTCCCTTCTGGTCTCAGAGTGCCCATCAGCTACTTGATTGTGTAATGTAGTGCTACTGTACTAATTTTGTAGCCACTCAGCATATCAGGTTTCTGCTGTGGTTAGTAATTCACAATATATTTTGTCACTGCTTTAGTGATAAACCGCAGAAATACGAGAAAACACAAGAATCTGGTTTTGATCTGTTAGCTGATGCTAGTGCAAGAACCCGATTCCTTTCACTTTTGTCTGAGGTCTTTGAGTTTTACAAAACAAAGAAGAAATACCCCAGTATGCCACTCAGCTGCCTGCAGGACACTAGGAATTGCAAGCACTTGTAAAACACCTAAAGTTTACAACAAAAAAATAGACATACTTGGTGTTCTGGAATCTGCACTGCTTCCCATTTCATAGACACAAGCCACCCAAATACCTCTGGCAGTTCATGGCTTGTTTGGTCTTTTAAAGCATTCTGGCAGCCAGCATACAACCAGTTTCATTACTGCCCAGCAGCAAGACAGACAAGATCCTACACTAATGAATGCATTAGCACCAGAAGCTATACAGATAGGACTGAGCTTTGCTGGGTCTGAGGTCAGCAAGGACCAAGCTTCCCCTGCTACAGAAAGCAGGAGCTGACATTAACAATTCTGCTGTTCTTGAAGCACAAGTGAAATGTGTGAAGTACACCCTTCTCCCATAGCATCCTCCTCAGCACATAAAACCTCAGTGACAGAGGCAGCAACAGCAAGCCTAGGTTTATATGGATCCAGCAGAAAGGTCATAGATATTTTGTTTCTCTCTGTATCTTTGATGTCTTTTCTCCTAGACAATCACTAGGTATATGCCTATATAGCTCGAAGAGCTGCAAGTGCTGCTTGGCAATACATTTAAATACAAACTACAGCTCTAGAGACATTACTATGTACACAAGTGACAATACTCAGCAAAGCAAACCTCTTTGCAATCCTCCAGTCTCTGTCAAGGACATTTGTAGGATCAAGAAGATTAGCAGCTTTTGAAGAACTACCTACTTACTGAACCACAGAACTGTGTTTATAGAGAAAATTATGTGGGATTCAATGATTTCTCAGTACTTTGTTCCTACAAATACTAACTCCCTTCAAGTTTCCATCATCTCTCCAAATGAAAGTTTTTCAGAACTTCTGGACAATAAGCACGACTGTTCTGGGTGAAGGAAGGATGAGACTAAAGACAGTTTTCATATGTGTGCCTACTACCATACATGTGCACAACTCCTTACACCTATTCCTCACAGCACATCCTAAAGAAGTGGCAGAAATTAATTAAGCTCTGTGATTTTATCAGGAATTCTTGTTAGAATTCTGGAAAGCATGTATTTGGGAAAACTGTATTACCACAGCGAAGGAAGTATCACTGCTGTTGTCAACAGTAAGCTTTGAATTCAGAAATGAGAAATTTTGCCTGCTACCAGATATCAAAACTGATATAGTAAATACACAATTCAGAAAAGAGCAGCATCTACAAAAGCCGAGAAGATGCCTAGTACATACATGGAGAATTATGAAGTAGAATTAATCTTGAAAAGAGGTTCTGAATCACTGTGGCTTAATCTCAGCCCTGGAATACTCACTGCTGCTTGCCCTTTCTGGTTTACTGTTCTGTACGTGCTGCTTCAGGGGATAAAGCATACCGCAATCAAGGTAATCATCGTGGCTTTAATCCTACTGTCCATGCAACGTTCCCGCTCACTGAACCATTGTGTACCTAACATCAACCCACTGGGGCTACTCAAAAGTGACCCAATAACCCAAGAAGAATAGCGTTTCACTTGTAAGCTGCTATGTAAGGCCACAAACCACAAGACCAGTGGCTATATATGATTGTATTATGCATTATACACAGGAGTACAAAGCGGTGACAGCTGACTTTCAAGAAGCCACTTAATGCTCTGACCATAGCAGTAGCACAGTGGAGACAAGTGACCATAGTCATGCAACTTTCCTTGCAACGGCACTCTGCTCCACATACCTCTGATTCACTTGAGGCATCCCACTTCACATGCTGAGAGAAACAAAGAGGCAGAACAAAAAGATAGCAAAACCAATTATTTTTCAGTTAGAAGTTGTTAGCATCGATTTGACAGGCTTAATAATTTGGCACAAATACAATGCAAAATCTCAGGGCTAAAAATTACCTGTGAAAAAAAAAAACAACAAAAAAACAACAAACCTTAAAATCATTGATGTAAAATTTCACCTGATCTTAGACTAATTATAATTAACAATATCGAGGGCAAAGACACTTGTCCCGTTGCAAAGCTTGGGTAAGATGCTGCTGTTGGCAGCTGCTCACTTTTTCCCCCATCTCACCCTATCTCTCTCCTCCGGCTCAGTGAAATGCAGACAGACAACTGACATGGACAATTTCAAAGGACTGAAAAGCAGGCCAGTCTGATAACAGAAAAGCTGGGACCAAGCAGCTGGAAACAGCAGCCTCCTAACCCAGATCTGCCATGACTGAACAGTTTGTCTGTCCAGGCAATTACAATGAAGCTTTCACTCTGAAGGCAGGAGGACTTCTCCCCTGCCTGCTCTCATTTTTTAAAAAACAGCAAGAAATGTCCACCTTTAAAAAAATACTTCCACCTAACTATGACCATTAGAAAAAACAACACAAACTACTAAATTTTGGCAGTTTGTAAACTAGATAAAAAGCATTTCAAGAGCAAAACATCCTATACTAAGATGCTCCAGGTTGCTAACTAGCAGTGTTTAGCACATCCAGTACCTCTTCTCATACAATGTGGGAGCAGGTACACATTCTGACATCAACAAGTTGTTCTCTCTTAGCAAGAACTTCTGATAGATACCCAGTACAACTTAAACTTTGGAGAGCAACACCATTTATGATTCTATGCTCATTCAAAAATATAAGCACCCATCTGCCAAGAAGCTTCACAAAAAGGGTAAAGTTGCTACCAACATTTAATCACAGGGTAATTTTTATACTATTTGAATTCCCATTACTGAGCGCAAAGGTATTCCTCTTTCTAAGAGCTAGGGAAAAACACACTTAAAATGACAACTGCCAGTTTTGAATTAATCTGAGGCGACTTTTTTTTAAAAAAAAGTGAGAAGTCTAAGCTTTTAAAGCACTAGAAAGAGTTCAGAACTAACTACTAAAAAAAATGACATTTTTACCAGTTTTCTAAGCAATGAGACTACAAACTCTAGTAATATACTGTTATCTACAGACAAATCTACCAAGGATGAGAAGTTGGGTTTAAAAAAAAAGTCAGTAAAAGTAGGTTTTTAGTAGATCTCATTTCAGCTGCTCAGACAACATCAGCTATAACTAAGCCATTTTTACAAACATACCAGCAGAGCTGTAGGCAAAGTCTCCAAAGCCAATATTGCTCAACCAGGTGAAAAGCACATGAGGCACAGCCAGCAGGGCCACTCAGGGGCTATGAAATTGACTCTCTGGTAAGTCCTTTTTTGTTTTTTGGGGGTTTTTTTATCCTTTGATAAAAAAAGTCAACACTATCACTTTTGCTAGGATAGAATCAATTCATTTTTTCCCTGTATTACCCAAGCTTTCACCAGACACCAGTAAACATGAATGTATATCAACAACTTCTACTACACACAAAGTTCAGTCTGTTCTGAGAGGAAAATTCTCCAGAATTTCATTAAGCTATTGCTTTGGGCAAAAAGCTGGTCAAAGTGTTCAAGTAATGAGGCAAAAGGAAGGTATATACCGCAGTCTGTGTAACACTATGGGGGAAAAAGGGGCATAAGTGGGATGAACGCTTAATAGAGATTAGTGGGAATAAAGAGACATCTCTCAAGCCATCCTTGAAACAAAGTGGAGGCATGAAATTTACCTCACAGCTGCCACTATCCTTATCCTCAGGCACGAACTGAATTCTCATTTCCCTGAGGGCTGGCAGAAGGAGCCCATTTCTCAGGTTTGGGATCCTACCTTGAAATCAAATGTCTCCTGGGTCAATTTTTCAGTTAATGGATTTAATCTTATTCTGTCTTCTCAAAACACAGAGACTCACCGTGCTAGCAAAGAGACTGTCACACAATAACTATAACCCCAGAGCTTGGGAGAGTAAAAGCTGTTAGAAAATTGGAAATTAAACTCCTCTCCTTAAACACAAAAGTAACACAGAACATGCTATTATAGTCGAGATGCATCTCTTGTGTAGTATGTTAAAGAGGAAGAGATGCTAGACAGCCCCCAAGCAATGAAGCTGGATGCCCTGACATTGTGGAGTTTTGCTAGAAACTTAGCAGAAGCCCAATTAATCTGAGCACAAAGCCTAGTACTTGAAGCTTTCCATATCACACTTCAGAATAAGTAAACTGCATCTACACTGTCAACAAGTAACAAAAGCTTTATGATCCTGTGCAACTTTCTTGATGATTCTCAGAATCACCCCAAAATAACTTCCAGTACCAATATTTTTCACCTTATTCCCCAAGCAGCTTTATCGGTACCGCTGTGATCATTCCGAGAGTAAACCACTCTGACACAAGAAGCAAATTTCAGTTTGAAGTCCATGTAGTGTGTAACAACTAGAGTATCGTATTACCCTCACATCCAAGGAAAAGCCTTTCTCGCTATAGCAATATTTACTTGGTGGCACAAGACCCCGTCGAGGCTGGAATCACCCATTAGCCGGCCAGCAGCACCAAGCCACTGCTGACCCGAGACACGGTCCTTCAGGCAACCGGCTCCAGCGCACCCAGCCCACCCACGCCCCGTGGGGCACCCCCCCACCTCAAGGTCAGCCTCTGGAGGGGGCACCGGTACGGGCCCTGCCATCTGCTCCTTTACCTGGTGAAGAACTCAGCAAAGCTGCTGCCGGCGCCAGCGATGCCCGCCCGCCGGGCCCTCTCCGCCGGCTCCTGCGGCGGCGCCGGGGCTGCGGGCGCCGTCCCTCCGTGGGGCAGGTGTTCCGGGGCGCTGCGGCGGCGGCTCACCTCGTAGGTGTTGCGGGAGTTCAGGTTCACGTCCGTGAAGTCGAGGGGCGCCGGAGGCAGGGCAGCGGGCTCCGACCGGCCCCGGGAGGTCCGCACGCCGGGGGCGGCCTGCGCCCGGCTACCGGCCTCGTCCGCCGAGCTGAGGGGCGGCGGGGGGCTGCTAGCCACCCCCGTCCCTCCGCGCCGCTCCGTTTCGGTCCGCAGCCGGCAGCTCCTCAGCGGCTCTTCCAAGGCGGTTCCCGCGGAGAAGCCGCCACCACCACCGCCCCCCGGGTCAGGTGGGCAGGGAAAGAAGCCCCCGTTCTGCAGTTTCGCTTCCTCCTCCCCCGGGCCCGGTTCATTCCGCCCTAGCTCGGCCCGACCTGCCCGAGACGGCGGCGGCTCCTCCGGAGGCGGCGGCAGCAGCAGGAAGCCGACGTCCCCATTGGTCATCCTCCCACGGGGGCCCACGGCGTAGGCAGCCCCGTTGGCGGGCTTCTCCGGGCAGCGCTTGCCACCCGCCGCGGCGGAGGGGCCGAGCGCCGCCAGGTACCGCTGCAGCAGCCGCTCCTGTCCCGGCCCGCCGCTCCGCCGGCTCAAGCCCCGGCTCCCATCCCGCTCCCCGTCCTCCTCCTCCTCCGCCTCCTCCGCCGCCGCCTCCTGCCGGCCCGCGGGAAGCACGGCTGCGCTGCCCGGAGCTCCGGCATCGTCCGGCCCCACCATTTGCCGCCGCGGAGTCCCGGGGATGCCAGCGGCGCAGCGGGGCGGGGGCGCGGCCCCCCCGACGCGGCGGGGGCCGAGGGGGGCGGGGCGCGCGCGTTCCTCCGCACCGGCGGCGCCGCGAGCCCTGGCAGCCAGCGCCGCTCCCCGCGTCCGGCAGCGGCCTGGGCGACGGGGGGAGGGGGCAGCGGGCCCGGCTCACGCAGGCGCGCGGCGTCGGTAGCGGCCCTTCCCCCCGGAAAGCCACCATAGAGGGCCCGCCCGCCGCGGCGCAAGCACATCCGGGACCATAGAGATGCCAACGAGACAGGATCTTCCCCGCTGCGGACGCGCCTCGGCTGCCACTCCCCCCCCTACCGTATTCCAGCTAAAGGCACGCCGCGCTCCGCCTTGGGACAGCCTGGCCCCGCCGCCTCCTTCCCTCAGAGCTGTCGCTCGCCGCCTGGGTTAGTGCTCCGGGTCTCGCCGCGTGCCTACTACCTGCTGCGGCTACAGGACTGCAGCACCCTGCAGGCTGTATGCAGGGCCCGCCTGCTGCCCCAACAACTCCGCAGACTTCGGGCACGCCACTTCCACCCGCTCAGAGGGCCGGTGGCCAGGCAGACACGTTGCACAGGCGCCCTGCGTTCACCTACCTAACCCACCCAAGGGTCGCCCCAGCGTCCCGGCCGGGGCGGCCACCCAGAGTGCACCGCACCCCATCCGCAGCCCCAGGCAGGCAGAGGATGCCGGGGCTTATGAACTAGACACGCGAGCGTTCAGTAGCTTAACTTTTTACCTTTTTTACCTTTTTTTCCCAAGGAATATCAGTAATATTAAAAACGCATTTAACAACAGCGAGCGTGTTGCAAGGGACACCTGTACCAAAGGCTGATAATAAGGGAGTGGAGCATCTCCTCATAAGGGAGATACTCTACTCCCTTAATCATCTTGGTGGCCCTGAGCTGGACTCTCTCCAGTAGTTCTCTATCTTTCTTGAACTGGGGTGCCCAAAACTGGACACAGTATTCCATGTACGGCCTCACCAATACAGAATAGAGGGGGAGAAAAATCTCCCTTGACCTGCTGGCCACATTCCTCCTAATGCATCCCAGGATGCCTCCTGGCCACAAAGGCGCATTGTTGGCTCACAGCGATCCCCCTGTCCACCAGGACCCCCAAGTCTCTTTCTCCAGAGCTGCTCTCCAACAGATCAGCCCCCAGCCTGTACTTTAAATCACTCCTGTAGGTTAAAGTTTAGAGCTGAATGCGGATTTTGAAACTGTGTTTTCCAGAAATCCCCAATCTTGAGAATTTCTTTAATGAATTTAAGTTCACACAGCTAGTAAGGAAACAACTTTGAGGTAATTATTTTAAAAGTCAAGACGGTAATTGCCAGAAAAGTGTATGCTTTCACAGGCAACTAGTTGAGTTAGGTCATTCTCATTTAGATAAGCAAGGATGAGCAGATAATCTGGAGTCTATGTAGAGGCTGTCATCAATCCATGGGGAAGAAGTGGGGACTAAACAGCAGGTAGGTGGTTATAGAATCCAGGGATTTTAAGAGCAAAGTTGCTGGAAGGACTAGAGTAAAGGAACATATTTTGAGCCTTGCGAGAGTGCAGTCCCACATTACAATATTACAGCAGATCTGTGAAAATACCTGGTTTAGAAAATCGAAATTGTGCATAATTTCACTGATTCATTTTAGGGCAAGGCCCCTCAAACAATTAAATCACAAGTGAGAGTTAAAATGTAGCTGAAGGTTGAGAATGACTGACCTCGTATCTTCACTTTAACATTAAAGAAATGACAACACGGGATTCTACCCAAACCATACCATATAGTAACTGTGCTCTTTCCTGAGATTTAAAATTGACATTATTTGTACTATAGTTCTAATTTGGTAAGGAGATCCTTCCTATCAATGTTTTAGACATTCACATGAGAAACTGCATAATTTATTTGTGAAAATAAGATAGCTGCTAAGTATTGTGAATAACTTATTAGGCCGTGATTTTGTATTGTCCTCAAACTGATAAGGGCAATTTGCATGTAATAAGATCCTTTGTGCTTCTATCTCTCTAAGGTTACTCTAAGAAGGCTTTATCAAATAAGATTCTTTGAAGTAAGTGAGTCACATTACAGAAATGTGAAGCTGAATTCTTTAGCTGAAAACTTCTCTGCAGTAACAAAGCCTCTAGCTCAATTTATAACATAGCTATGGAGAAGGTACTTCAGGCATTTTGGATGTCGGAAAGAAGAGAGCAGCAACTGTCAGCTCTGAGTGCTATGCTAGTTTTGGGTTGCTAGCAAGAGAAAACATTAAATAAACCAAGTGAGAGAAATCTGGCTACCTCATTCTCACTGTTAGTCATTGAAAGAGAAAGGAAGTAGTTTTCACTGGATTTATTATTTTATATTACAAGCAGTATGTACAACTTTCAGCCAAACGAGTCCGCATTGAGACAGTGTACAAATAAATAACGCGCGTAGACTTTATGCCAAAAATAAATATCTTGTAAGGAGCAAGTCAGGCTTCAATAATCCTTACTTATAGTTTGCACAAACTGCAACCCTGCCCCTTGTTCTAGGGATTTATAGTGTGCTACAGTGACCCTGACTTGATGCCTGGGAGAGACAACCTTCTTGGTGGCTAAATGCACCAGCAAGAGAGAGCTTTGACTGTTTTTTACAGCTGACCTTTCAATGCCATCCCTCAATAGGAATAGCCCCTCTCTTTAACTGCACCCTTGCAAAGGTCTGAATACTTAGGAAATGTTACACATTCTTCACAGATTCACAGATATAAGGGGTTGGAAGGGACCTAGAAGATCATCTAGTCCAAACCCCCTGTAATCTGTAAAATTACAGATTTTAGTGATAGAGACCATTTTTTACTCCCAAGTTTAAAGTATAAGTAATATCCTGCAATAACATGACAGGCAATTGTTTTCAAGGAAGTTGTGAATGCAGGCAAAGGATCTAATCTTGCAAATGTTTATTATAAGGTATACTGCAAGTAGTGCTAAAAGCACATGGCTGGGAACTCTGCATACTTTGGTGCATGGTCCTTGAAGAAGTGGACTCGCACAATGCTACTGGCAATATGGAGAACACTGTAAGACAATTTAGGAACAAGAAGCAGTTGCTGAAATACAGAATGTAGTGATTTGATTTCCCCACAAAACTGACATCTGCATGGGGACTCAGGTCTAGTGTGAAATTTTAAAAACCTCAGCTGTTTAACGCCTTAGCCAAAAGTATCTTAAGTTCAAAGATCTGTCAGAAATGGTCTCTACCACGAAAAACAAAAAAGAGGACTGCAACTACAATTCTCTTGCAAATTCTGCAAACTAGTATTACTGTAAACATCCTTACTTTGCAATAGCACTGTCTGTTTACCTAGACGGCTCATCAAATGCTAGTAGAGTCTCTCCAAGAGCATGCCTTTACCATAAAACTTTCCTTTGCAGGGCTAGAAAGCTGTGATTATTTTTATTAGCCCTAACATTAATATATCCCAGTGAAATGCTAGCCAGCTGAGATATTGAATAAAACTTGAGAAAAATGATGTAAGAAAAGTAAATACTGAAATTTTCTTAGGAGAAGATGATGCAGTTTTGTATTTTGAATGTCTGCACACAAAACGTAATAAACCAGAAAATGTTAACATCAGAATGGCTACTGAAAGTGCTAAGCCTAAAGTTGTTAAAAATAATTTTCTTTATGGTATGTTAATGAGAAGGAAAGAGAATGACCCAAATTGACTCCAAAGCCATGACAACTGTTTTGGCCAGGGCTATCTACCACAGTAAACACAGTAGCCTAAGCTCTGGCCAGTCTTCCTCTCTCCTGTATTTATATTTGTTCAGGAAAAAAAAGAACAGCAAATTATATGGAGACAGGTGATGTGCTTCTGTGTCATTAAAGTAAGTTCCTACAGAGTGGTGAGCTATAATTACTTTTCTTTACATCTGCTGTGCAGGAACTTCAGGAAACCGCAGCATGAAGTCACTAGTCACTTGCTGAGTCACTAATACTAATAGAAACACTTCTATGGCTGATAAAGCAAAAGCAGAACAAAATAATGGACTATTGTGATTTTTCCTTTTATTTTTTTTCCACATTACACTGTATTTTTATTCTTAAACTAAAATAATTTTTTTTAAAAAGTGTAATTGGGTGATACAAGAAGAGGAATCTGCCTTTGCATTCTCCAAACACATTCTCTTTGCTTCATAAGCTAAGCTAATATTAAATTTTTAGGAATAATGTAATTGATCTGATTTCATTCTACCCCAAACCAAAGGTGCTATATACACACAACATGACTGGTAAAATGTTACCAAGACTGAGCACTGGGTCCTGGGTACTCTGGAATTCTGTTCACTAGTGTCAAGAGAAGCCCACTAAGAAAAACAGATGAAACCTGAAAGTCTTTCCTCCTGAATTTGATGAGAACTGAACTGGGCTTAGAACTACCAGCAGTTGAAAAGTTTTAATTTTATTTTATTATAAGTTATTTTCTTGAGATATGACCAGAATAGAAGCTTTCAGAGGAAGTTGAAGAAATAGTCACAGGGTGTGTAAAAGCAAATGAGTGAACAGTTTTTCAGTGACAGTGTTGGTGTGAACAAACCTTATTTTGTCCCATTTCCTGGTCATGCATTCACCTTCCTAACCCTGCCTACTGTTATGCCATCTCAGGTGTTATTGTAGCAAAGCAATGAACCACACTTAGGCAACGATATGGATGAAAAATAGCACTTTGGTTTTTTTTTTTTTCCATATTACTTTACAATCCCAGCAGTTCTGCTGGTTACACAGCACATGAAGCTGGTTGAGGCACACATACATACACATAGCTGGAGGTGAGAGTTGCCTGCCTCCATTTACAAAGTGGGCCTTGTGAATGCTGAACCAGGTCTTAAATAGTAGTAAAGAAGAGTTTATCCTTAAAAGAACAGATCTCCCTTATCTTGGGCAAACAGAATACCAGGGAGTGGTTGGAAAGGGTAAGGTTCAATTGACTGTTCTAAGCTGCACTAAACTGGCAGACAGTCCCTTAGGAAATGCTGCAGTCAGGAGTAGCCAGTATGACTGGAGCTAATCACAGGCAGTGCAAAATGGGAGGAACTTCTTAAGTGTATTATTTATTAAGGCCATTTGTTAAGTATATTTACTAATATACTAATTTACTTACTCTATTTATAAAACCAACATGCAACATTTGGCACCTTGGATGGATAGGAATAAGGCATGAAGAAAATGAGAAAATACCCATAAGGCATATATTTACTATGCAGAAATATCGCCTTCTAGTTACACAGTGTTGCATCCTACACATATCCTGAGCTATTTTTCCAGACAGCACCAGAAGCTTGTGTTGCTTATTCTATACAGTTATTATGCTATGCTCATCACTTTAGTGTGCTAGTTCACCACTTCACTAAGTAAATGCTATAAGCATAGCCATTAGATAGTGGCTATGTCTGAACCATCAGACAGTGGAACACTTTTAATTTCTAGTTCCAGGTGTATAAATAATTTTATCCTGATTTGATGTTAAGAGCTACTCATATATCATGCCTTCACTTCTCCATGCAATGGTTTCCATATATGGAAAACCAAGAAAAGACTGAAAGTTTAGGGCTGGTCCCCAAACTAAATGGTTGGGATATCTCATGGGAAGTACCGATCATGCAATCAAGGTATAGCCAGTGCAACTAGCATTTGTTGTGTTCTACCATAAAGAAGCACGTAATACAGGCAAGAACTTTTATTTATTTGTTTTGTATTTGGAACACAAATATTCTTAGCCTTTTCTAGAGAGGAAACACTGAATACTAGGTGGCAATGTGTGTGAGGTGCTGCAATTCATGGGGCAAAGACTGCAATCAACCAACTCCTGCAGGATGGATTTATTTTTTTTTTCCCCACCAGGAACCAAATAGCTATTAACTATGATTTTGCCAATATGAAGTCTGAGAAAAGACTAGAGATAAAGAACATAAACTTGTTCTAGGAACTTCCTCCAATTTCCAAAGTAGCTCATTTAGTCTGTGGAGTTTAGTCTGTAAGTGTCCTTGAACATCAATGCCCAGTTACAAACTGTTATTCATAAACTATCATATAATGATGCTAGGAGGGCTTTTCCAAAAAGTGAATTTGACATCTCTGGACTTTATAGGTGGGAGAGAAGCCAGGCACATTTCCCAGAAAAGTAATTTAGTTAAATATTACATCACTTTTATTATTCTTTACTTAACCCTAAAAGTATTCCAGACTCAGGAGCTGATTTACTAAACAACTCATAGTGAAATTACTGAAAGAACCTTATGAACTTCAAGTGATGTGAAGAGCTACAGTAGACTCTCTGTTGGTCATCACAATTTCAAATCACTTGTTAAGCCTGAACAGACTAGACATGTTTTTGATACTTAGCTGTTGATTTAGTTATTCTTTCTTAACTTGTCTACACAGTTTCTGAAATAATTATTCAGTGACTTCCAATTCTATCATACAGTTAATCCATATCTCTGTAAGAAAAAGGTCATTCATTTTCAATAGTAAATGCTGGACTCACTATATAAACAGATTAGTATTCTCAGTATATGATTAAATTTGCAAAATTCACATGTAATTGAAAGCATGAATATAAGATAGAAAGTTAAGATGATAACTGTATACATTACACACACACACACACTTTTTTCCTAATGTCCAGTTAAAACCTTCTCTGGTGTAGCTTAAGGCCATCCCTTCTTGTTCTATCACTACTTACTTATGAGAAGAGACCAGCACCTACCTCTCTACAGCCCCCTTTCAGGTAGTTGTAAAGAGTGGTAAGGTCCCCCGTCAGTTTTGTTTTCTTCACACTAAATAGCCCCAGTTCCCTCAGCTGCTCCTCATAAGACTTGTTCTCCAGGCCCTTCACCAGCTTAGCTGCTCTTCTCTGGATCCACTGAGGCACTTCAGTATCTTCCTTATATTGAGATGTAGCCTCACCAATGCTGAGTACAGAAGGACAATCACCTCCCTGGTCCTGCTGGCCACACTATTTCTAATACAAACCATCATGCCCTTGGTCTTCTTGGCAACCTGGGAACACTGTTGGTTCAAATTAAGCTGCTTGTCAATCAGCACCCCCACATCTCTTTCTGCCAGGGAGCTTTCCAGCCACTATTCCCCATGGGGCTGTTGTAGCCCAAGTGCAGAACTCCGCGCTTGGCCTTGTTAAAGCTCGTACAATTGACCTCCTCCCATCAATTCAGTCTGTCAAAGTCCCTCTGTAGATTCTCCCTACCCTCAAGCAGATCAACACTCCCATGCTACTTGGTGTCATATGCAAACTTACTGAGGGTGCACTCTATAACCTCATCAAGATAACTGATAAAGATGTTAAATAGAAATGGTCCCAATTACAAAGCCTAGCAATCCTGAAAACTCTTTCAACTGCTTAAAGAAAATTTCATCCTTCTCTTTATTCTGGTTGGTTAGTCTATAACAGACTTGCATCACAGTATTGGGTTTTCAGATTGCTAAGAAGACAACCTATTCTGAGCATCATTTTACCAGTACCACGTTAGATCTTTACACATTGTGATCATGTTCCGTTAAATGATTCCACTTCATGAAGCTGGTTATAATAATGCTCCCCACCTTTAGAAGATATTTCAAAATGAAACAAACTATTTAATTATTCACTGTTGGGATTACATTTGTTTGACAAAGCAGTAATGTTTGACAATAGACAAATGTGACTGAAATCTAGTCACTCTCTTTAAGACTACATAACATCAGTGAGACTTGAAATTAGTGTGGCCACATCTTGCAAGCACAGTGTGGACCCTGCCATTAATCTGCTGGAGGCTTATCCTCCCCAGCCGATTGCAGCATGACAGGGGTGCCCTTCCACAAGGCACCTTGAAGCTTGGGTTTAAATATCACATCCAGTGAGTACAAAGTTTTAACCTGCTCAGTTGTGCAGCCAGCTAGCACATCAGGGACCTAGATAGAGGCATGAGTTCCAAATGCAACCATAGTAAACAATTTAAGGCTTAATTCTGTGTTCTGAATCAAATCTCCTCTTAATCATAGTATGTGCTATAAATGCATGAGCACTGAATCTAGGATGAAATCGGTTTTCAAGGAAGAAGTAAGACAAGAAGGAAAGGGAGAAGAAAACTGATTTAGGTTTCTTCTATAGGTCTGTCTGTCCAGGCTTCCTTCTTTCTCTTCTTGGAGGGACAGATATTTTGAATACAGTGATTTCATTTTAAAGATGTTCAATATAGAAATATTCTATACATTGCAATATGTTTTACATATATTCTCAGGATAAGTTTATTTTTTTCAGATGGAATATGCTTACAAATTTTCTGGAGTCACAAGAGACAATTTTATCTGGTCCATCAATGTTTTTTACATTATCTTTCTCAGACCCTTCCTATTCAATCCTGAGTATGATTAATTCAAGAAATAGCTACAGGCCTTAAAATCAAAGTTTACAGCATTTGCAGCTCACTTCTCATACTGATTTTCACACAGCATTGTATTTTCCCTCCACGTGTCTCTTTCTTCCTCCTGCAATAAGCTTGCACTTTGCCCCATGCTGCCCAATATAGGAATAAGAGCAGGGCAATGTTTCTATTTCTGTCTTTGCCACTGACTCACTGTATAGCTTCTTAAGCATTTGCATCTTGTGCTTGGATCTTTTGGTATCTAAGATATGAATGTGCCTGTTGATGTTTTCCTTAGGATAAGAGCCCTCATAATGTCTCCCTTTATGTGATTCTCTTGTGTTAACAAGGGTTGAGTTCACCTGCAATGTTCTTCTGACTTCTACCCAGATGCCTACTTTATTTACAAATGTAGGTTTTTGGGGTTTTGGTTTTGGGTTTTTTTTGAGACATCTACCTCTCATCAGATTTTATTTCAGCCAACAGCCTCAAAATTTTGAGATAGGGCACACATATAGAAACATATGCACACGAAACAGCTTGACCCTTCCCTTTTTAATGGGTGCTAAAAAAGATGTACAGATATTTGTAAAGCATAATGAGATCATGGGAATAGGAGATACACAGACACTGAAAACAGCTGTTTTTATAAGGATAATGTTAGTGATCTTCTGCTACAGAGCCCTGTAGCACTATCATCTGTGGAATATGCAAAAGTATTTATCTTTCCTTTACAGTGCTATCTTGCCTCCATCTACTGTCCATTAACAATTCTTCACAAATATACTCTGTTCTTCAGGGTCATTTTATTGGTTGTTAAGTAAGAGTATGGGAAATCCTCAACACCCATGGAAGGTATTTACCCAGTTCAGCATGCCAAGCAAGGAGCTGATGGTGAGCTAAGCCTTGTCCTTCAGAGGTAGCTATGTATGTAACTCTAGGACAGGAGATAACCAGCCTCCATTTATGAATCTTTATTGCAAACCCTCTCCTACGGTTTGTTGCCTAAGCCATTTTATTTCCTTTTCATGACTCTCTCTCCTCTGCTTTACCTGCCTCCCAAACAACCAACTAGGGATTGCTCTATGAAATGCAGTTAGGAAATGGGAGATCTGAAAGTGCCCCCCTGAAATTGGAGAAAAGACACTGCATCCCACCTCTTCTCCAGAAATCATTCTCTCATCTCTGCAGAAGTCCTTTTTAGGATTTATTCCACAGAAAGATGAGTCAATATCAGCCCCTCTCTCCACCACTGAGTCCAAAATAGAACAGTCCCATGAGGAACAATTAGAGGGGTACTAGTACCCCTAAATATCCACGTGTGACTGGAGGCCCTCTTTTGGGATGCTTTGCCAGACTTTACCCTCCTATAAGTAGAGGGAGTCTTCAGAAAAGTCACCATAAAGGAAGGATGACAAGAGACAAAAGCCTAGAGCATATGTCACTGTCCCAATCAGCCTTCATCAGAGCAACATTTATTTTATCCAAAAACGGATGCACTTTAGCCTTGCTGACATTAGGTGTCCCCGCGTGTCGGGGAGGCTGCTGGGATGAGTGCGAGGGCTGGTGTCAGCCCGTGTTGCACCCACAGCCCTGCCCGCTTCAGAAGAGCTGCCGCTCAGCCAGCGCATTACACTGGCAGCACAGTGACCTGGGTAGTATCTCCACATCACCGTAAATACAGGGTATAAATGGAAGACGTGAGCGTATCTATATATAGAGCTCAGTAATAATCTTTCCAAAAGCACGTGGCAGTTCAGGGCACAGCCTGGACCTACCCTGCAAGTGCCTTAGGCGTCTCTGCCGTGCAGTGCTGGGCTCGGCGTGATGAACTGGGACACGTTCTCCGCTGGTAACGCTACTGCGGACGCAGTGGGGAGCTACTGACAACTGCTGGCTTCAAGCTGAGTAAGAGGGTCAGAGTGCTAAGTAGTTATGAACAGATGTGGAAAATACATCATTACCCATGAAAATGAAGCACATTTGAATTTGAAGAGCTTCATTCCAACCGGACATTTATAAAACTGCAGTAACAAAGATCTCGTCTTGAAACTTTTGTCATGTTTGTAAACTATGTTCCCCCTATATAGAAACCTGCCTCCACATTCATAAAAAATAGTAATCCTAAAATAATACACACTGGAATTTACTTCCGAAATGAGAATCCCTTTTTGTTATTCAACTCTATCAATCACAAAGGAAAAAAAACCCAAACCGATTCTAGTCCACCAGAATGCCCCTCTCGCCCCTCAAAGGGAGGCTCTCCGCAGAGCCACTGCTCCCAACTTGGTCCTCCCAAGGGAGCGGCAGACACGGGACGATTTTGCGGTGCCAGCATGCAGTTTCCCCGAGTAAAAGGGAGGAGAGTGTGTGGTGTTCGAGGAACCTTCCGCAATCAGTGTCGTCGGGGCACGGAGCTCCCCGCGTGTCCCCGCGCTGTCCCCCGGCAGGCGGTCTGCCGGGGAGGGGCGTCGGCGGGGGCAGCCCCCAGCCATTGATAACCCCCGTACCCAGCCCCGCCGCCCTCAGCCGGAGACCGCCGGGAACCTCCAGCAAACCCACAGCACAGCGTAAGTGCCCTCGGCTCAGAGCAGAAAATACAGAAACTACCAGGATGGGCCGGCGGGGGGGGAACCGAGTTCGGGGGCAAACGATGGGGCATTAGAGGAGCGGTTTGCCTGGTGCTGGGTCTGGAGCGACGGCCGCTCGCTCCTTTGATGATGCAGCCGTCGGGCGCGGGGTCGCGGCTCACGCTGTTCCGGGGTTAAATCATCCCGGCTGGGGTAGTCGGGGAGCCGCCCCGACATCGTCGGCTCGTCAGCGGAGTCGGAGATGGAACGAGGTAAGAGCCCCGGGTGTTACGACCCTGGAGGGGCAAGCCTGATCTGTGCACTTATGCCGAAACAAACCCCAGGCGGCTCAGCCTAGCGCAGACACGGGAGCTGTGCTCCCGCCGGGGCGGGCAGCAGGTGGGAGCAGCGGCGGCACCCGCCTGCCAGCGTCCGTGTCTCCGCAGGGCGCAAGAGAATGAGGCGGACCGGCGGGCCCCACGCTGGGACGCTCCGTCGCTGAGGCACCGGTGGAGGCTCCCACGCCGCCGAGGAAATGAGGTTGCCCCTGGCCCTGATGGCCCTGGTCGCCCTGGGGACCACCGTCGGCGGAGCGGGCCGGGAGGCGGGGGAATCGGCTCAGTCGGGGCGGTTCTCCACGCCGGAGCAGCACCGGTGCAGCTGGGAGCTGCGCTCGGCGGCTGAAGCCAGCGAGCTGCGGTTGCGGTGCCTGCCGCCGGCGGGTGGCGGGGCGGCACGGAGCTGCGCCTACCGCGGTGAGCCGCGGCGCTGCCCCGCCTACGGCGCCCGCAGCCGCCAGTACTGGCGGCAGATCCTTGGCAGGCTGCGGCGGCGGCGGCACCCCTGTGCCCCGGGAGGCCCGCTCAGCGCCCGCCTCTGCGGCCCGGGCCGGGCGCCGCCTGAGGCGCAGCTTCGCCTGCTGCCGAGTCCCGGTCCCAGCCCTTCCCCGCCGGCCACCACCGCGGACCCCACTGGCGACCCGACGGCGAACTACTGCGCCGAGCGGTGGCACTCGCTGTGCAGCTTCTTCGTGGCCTTCTGGGAGGGCTGAACAACCCCGTCCTGCCAGTAGGGTGGGTGGTCGCTTCCACCCCCGGCTAGGGCTTACCACCCTCCCAGCCTTGCCTGCCCTCCTCACTCACCTGCCACTGCTGTTCCTCGACTTTGTCAGCTTCTCCCTTATACTCTCTAATAAAATAGTAACTATTTTATGAAAAGACGCTCATGTAACTCTTTCCGTGTAAAAGACCATTAATATTTGCAACACCGTTACACTCGTGAACAATGTGTGTGACATCTGTCAGCTAACTGAGGTGAGAGCACCTAGGGGTACTTCAAACGTTTGAGTACATTAACGTTTTTCAAAGGACATAAATATGAGCGACAGCTATTCAGTCCCCCATCTCAATTTCTGTAAGCCTAGAAGTTAAAGTTACATTGAAATTTCCCAACTAGAAAAACAGATATTTATACCAAAGTAAGGAACAAATGAGACTTCACTACACAGTAAGTCCTAGAAAAAAAAATATTTCTTACAGAGATTTCACAAGCTAAACAAGTCATTTCAGTTCTATTTCCACAGAGCAGATAGTCACTCACTGAATTTCAACAGGAACATGAACAGAGTTGGGTGATAAATCAGCTGTGAAAAGATAGAGGAACTCAGAAGCAGCCAGGTAGAAACTGGATTTGGGAGATAAATGGTGTTTCACCTAGCTAATGAGCTAAAGTCAAAGCAACAGTCATGTTTAAAGGACCATACTTTTGAAGTAGGTAAGTCCTTTAGACACAGCCCATTTAGATTCTGGGGGGAGAAAAAAAATAATAATTAAAAAATTACGGTTTCTACAGCTCATACCTGACCCAAAACAGTGGCTGCCCCCTGCCCAGTGCAGCTTTGCAAAGAGCAGGGCTGCACTTGAGGTAAATGTGGGAAGGACATAGTCACTCAAAAGAAAAAAAGAAGCTCACTGGGCAGTCACTTGTGCAGAGACTGGTCTGCAGAGAAGTGTTTGGTTAAGGCTTACATTAATTGTTCCACAGGTATATCTTGAAATTAGGCCTGCAGTCACTCAGAAAGCTGCTGTTCATATATTATTCTTGAACCAGAACATTATTATTGAACCAGAACATAAGCAGAACAAGCACAGAGTAGTGGTACCTGAGCATCAGCAGAACATCCAATTGTGGTCCATGCAATCAAGACAGGACCAGTGATTACATATAAAATCCCTGACAGGTGCAGCAAAACAAACACATAAACCATGTAAAAAAGCAGACAGGGTAACATAAAAAAAATAAAACCCAGTCCCTCTCAAACAGGAGGGTTCAAAGGAGCAGCTACATTAGGAGGCACCAGATATTTTCTTTTTAACCTAAATAATGATTTGGGAAAGCAGCTGCAGAAGAAGCAGCACTATTTTCACAAGGCTAGTTCTCCGTGTCTAATCAGCTCTCTGCCCCAGGAAAATTCACCTCTGCCAAAGCTCTAGAGTTACAAAGGAACGTGTATTTAGACGTGTCATATATATTCTTATGGCAGCATTAGTTACCTTGCTGGATTACCGGATTTCACCTTTTCATACTAGGGAAATGGTAACAATGTGTATCAAAAGTTTGATTTTGACAGCTAAGCTGTTGGCAAGTTTGTAATGATAAAGCATTATTATCATAAGTATGATAATACTTTATCATAAGTAATGATAAAGCATTATTCAGCCTCACAGGTAAGCACAGCAGCCTACAGTCACAAAGTAGCTGAGCTAAATCAGAATTTTAACTATTTAAAATGGAACTTAATCCAAACAAGGGAGCAAGCTTCTGCTTCACAGCCCTTGCAACTTGGATGCTCAAAATCTGACAAGATAACAAGTAGCATTCTCTTCCCTTAATGTAGGCTCATAATGTAGATGTTCAGTTACGGAATATGAGACCGATTAAAACACAGCCCAAGGACAATTTCAGTGTTAGTTTTTAAACTATTTTAAAAAGCTGAGCTAGCTAGATCATTCAGAAATGTTGAGATTTGCTTATTGCTAACCTTAAATGTGGCCCCTTCAGACAACCTTTAAATGCACTCAGCCTACAACATATCATGCTTGAAGAAAGACACATGAGAAAGGAAAATATGATAATAAAACCATTTCTTGGGTAGCTCTGTAAGTGTATGTATACTTTCACAATCTGTCCTTCAGCTCTTTTGTACTCCCTGTGTTTAACAGAGGAGTATTTGACTTGAACCAATAGCTTGCAGCCCCCAGACTTGGTTCACTTATCAAGTGGCACAGATCCATCAGAGGATAGTCACAGCACAGGTGAAAGGTAGGTAGGAGCACAACCACAAGCACACCCCACTCTGCAAAACAGCCCTCCTCTGCTATCCCAGGCATATTTAAATGTCTGGTCCCACACAGCCCCAGGTGCCTGACTGAGAGCACTTGTAAACTCTATGTTGTTTTAGGGATGGCTGCAAGGAGGCCACTGTAAGGCAATAATGGATCTGCCCAGTGGCTCTCGAGAGGATCTGAACTGTTGCATATAGCTTAGTGCCAAGGCACATACCTTTACAACAGGTAGCCTGGATAATCCTCAGCAGCTCTACGCAAAAGCATCACCAATGTATGTAATTGACACTATTTATTTTGAATCACAGTTCACTTTCCTTCACACAAGTGTCATACAAAGAGCCATACAATGGGCTGCTAGCCACAACCTTGAACAATATCTTACAATAATACTCAGCTTTGTCTTACGTCAGTGACATTGGCACAGTGGCTTTATTGACTGCTGTTAGAGCTTGCATTTCACACCATCATATGCAAAGGTGGAACACCATGGCAACCGATCACCTTACGTTTAAAAACCCAACTAGAATCTCTGAACAAGCTTGTTTTGCTAAAGAGGGATAAGTAAGAAGACGATCCCTTGCTCTGTGGTACACCACATTATTCCCCTGACTCTCCAAAATAGCTTAGAATCTTTGCTATAGCACCACAGAGTAATGAGACACAACAACCCAGCAGGGTGCATTCACTGCACCTACCGTGGTTAATAACACCAATGCCTATGAATAAATGGCAACAAATGCTCAGGTTTTGTTTTGGGTGGCACAGATCCTAAAGTCTGGAAAACCACAGTCAGAGCCTCAGATTTGTTTTCAAGGGGTAAGACTGGCTTTTTACTTCCTAATGCAATATTTTCAGCTTCTCCCATTATTAGATGGCAACTGACACCAATAATTAAGTCCCCTAAACACAGGGAACCTTTATACCAAAGTCCTCACCTTCAACAGAATCTGTTCCTTTCAGCCCTGTAACAGCTCTCAACATAAATGTATTATCTCCTCAGATTCAGGTCAGCCACCCAAATCTGCCCACAGACCCACACTACAGCCAGCCTTACCTTTTCTGCTCTCCACTGCAGCTGTGGTGATCCTTCACCACTTCTCTGATTCTTGGCTTGTTTCTATCATCTCATTCTTCCCTTCTTAGCTCCTTCTGGCCACCCAGTGTCCTCTACAAGCAGAGCCAGAGCCAACCTGCCAGAATCAAACCATATCACCCTCCCCCACAGGCTTAATAAAACTCTCTCATCACAGGGGCAGGTGGTCCTGGTTGTAACTAATAAGGGAGGAGCACCTTCCAACTATGCAGAGAAATCAGTGGTTCTGAATCTGGGTATGTTTTTAGTGCAGCTGGTTTTAATTGCCTTTTTTTTTTTATTAATACATAGAAAGCCCTTGATGGTATTAAACAGCAAACTAATAATCTCTCAACTCTTTCTGATTTTGAAGGGACAATTACAAGATGTTACCTTAACTTGCAAGGTGAAAGCAGTGAGCTGCCTTGCAGTTTGCAACAATCCCTTCCTATAAAGTGACATCAAAATTAATAAATTAAATAGATTTCTTCACTATCTGAGCAGAGTTGAACTAAGAACAGGAATCTCCAAAGGTTCAGCACAGGAGTGGTACTCACAGTGACAGCAGCTTTAGACCAACATGGCTGTCTCTTACATGAAAGCATTTCCATTTCTGTAAATGCTGGACTGAGGTGGGAGTGAAGTCCAGTGGCCAGTTTTGGCTTAACAGGCACTAGCTGTTGCTGTCCTCAGTGGATTAAGTTATTGCAGCAGACCCCACAACTACATTTGCACACACCCACTTTACTGACTCTGCAAATTACTCTCTCCTCTTCACTTGTTATATATTCAGGACCAGCAGGAACAGGTCTTGGCTTTGCTCTTGCTTCCCTCTTTCAAACCCATTTCAAGACATACAGAGTTAGACACAGTATCAGAAGGCAGCGAGGTTGTGCTATGTCAGTGCAGACACATAGAGGATGATGCCAGCACAAGCAGCATGGTACTCTGGAAAGAAGTATATGGAAGTAAATAAAAAAACCCAAAACAAAATACATCACTTTGACATGGCTAAGCAGCAGAAAGTTTAACGTGGAAAAGTTTGTGATCATAAAACCTCAAACAAAGTGGGGGGCTGCTGGAGGTACTCCCATCTCTTGGTGAAAGCCCTTAGCACTGCATCCAAGCACCAGCACTGGAGGCTGTATACAAGTAGCAAGATCACATACAAAAATCTTGCTTATCCCAAAAGTTGGTTAAACTGAGGCTTCAGATAGGCTGAAGAAGTCCTTTAATCATTACAGATATTTGTGAGAAACTGGATTTTTTTTGAAAAGGGATGTGGCTAGTGTGACACTGACACAGTCTGGGCTCTCCCTTGTGCCCTGAGACTTGTCTGAGGCTCGCAGCAAAGCCAAGCAACAAAAGGGGCAAAGGAAGGGCAGGCGTTGTAATTCTGCCAAATACCAAACTCCTTTGTAGTAATTTGGATTTTTAAGAATTCCAATCTCAGCTCATGAATGTAGTTACATGAAAGAGGCTTTTAACTGTACAGCATTACAGAGTTCAGCTTAACTCTCCCAGCCCGCACACTCCCTCCTTGCATGGAAGGGATCTGTTAAATACAAGCATGTATAAAATATCTACAGCTTTAGAACTAATTCAGCATTTCAGGGCCTATCCTCATTTGGTATGTGCCATGCTTTGTGAAGTGCGTACAGTCTGTGCTGGCCTTTTGGAAAGCAAATGTTTTGCCCAATTTATTTTGAATGCTCAGATGTTAATGATGCATGTTTCTCTGAGGGGGGAAAGGGCATGAGAAGGAGGCAAGCTGCAGCCTGAGCTCTGCCCACATTCCTGCTGGCTGAGTAGCAGCGTGGCCCAACCACAGGCCTCTGATTTTACTATCGGGTCCAGCCTTCCCACAGGAGAGGCTCCATTGAGCCCCAAGCGGACCTCAGGCTCCCCACACAGCCTGGCCCAGGATCGACCCTTGGGGTCTCACTTCACCAGGAAAGAAACAGACACTTCACTGACAGCAGAAGAATAAATTAATATAGATTTATATAAAAAAAAGGATAGTATTTTTATATGTACATTATACTTTTATATATATATTTCAGAGCTCTGTCCTTGATGCTGCCTCTTGCACTCTGGGCAGGCAGATGCATTTCTTAATGTCTGGCTGTCAGCAGGCTCGCTGGGCAGAGGGCTCTGCTGCCTGTTCAGGTAGTGCCCAAGACACACAGTGCCATCGCCACCACCTGTGTCCTGACATGCAGCACCATCGCCAAGCTAGCACCAGTGTCGTGCTACTCAGTCACTCATTTTGCACCCAAAGATGAGCTGTTGGATCAGATGGAGAAGTTTACATTCATCTCACAAATGAAATCTAGGAATAATTGCTCCTTGTAAAATAAGGCTTCTTAGGATGAAGTAATTGATTTCAGATTCTTAACATTATTGTCTATTTGAACTGTCACAAAATAAGGCAGTGTTTAATGAAAATGTCATGCTGAACACAATTAAATTACATGTTCATAACGTTCTGGAGTTAAAGTACCTATTTAACAAAGGTATTAACACAGAACAAAATCTGGAACAATAGAAGAGCTCTAGATGCTAAAATGTAAAATGGAATGTAATATATACTTCAGCACACATTATGAATGCAATAAAAAAGGTATTAAAGCATTTTATTCTGCACATTATTTCCAGAGCCCCTATTTAGTCTGACTACTGGATTCAGCAGATTTTATTGCATGAGTAAGTGAAAGTTTTAGGTCCCAAAATGTCTATAGGGTTTGAATTGTCAGTTGAAAAAGATCAAAAAATCCTACAGCAATTTTTTTTTTTTTCAGACTGCACTTGTAACTAGAAAATATGTGAGATGTATCATCCTCAAAGTTAGTTTAGCAAAAAGCAGGAGAAGAAAACCTAGTGGCTGACTTTTTAAAGTTCTGCTTCTTTTCAACTAAAAAAAGTACTGTGCACTTCCCAGTCACCATCCTTTGCAACAATATGATTTTCACTAACAGAAATAATATAGACCCAATCCTATATCTTTACTGCTTTTTTTTTTCTTAGAGCAAAATCTTTCAAAATTATGAATAAATTTATCACCAGTATTCTTTTGATGGGAAAAGAGTAACAAGACAGACAAACAAGAGAGTATTTTTCCACATTAGTTGAGACAAGATGGTGAGGATTTAGAGCTGGTCTTTTGTCTCTGCTCAAAGACAAATGGTATAAAATTTATATGCATGCTTCTGTCCTGACAGCAAAGGGCTTCAGCACGACTCTCACTGAGAGCTAATGGCTCTTGGGGATGCTGCTCTCTAAAGTCCCTCGGCATGAAATGGTCTCTTGCGATTCATCTCCTGTTAATAGCAGCTCCAAGACTACAGTCTCCTTTTGTTTTTGAGTTTTGGTTTGTTTTTTTTAAAGCTCTTTTATCCCTAGCTGAAGCTGCCTGTGTTCTCATTGGAGCTGAGAGGGTGTAGCGTGAAGGTTTTCTCCCCTTAGCTCTATTCTCTTGCAGCCCTCAGCAGACGTCGGGGCAAGCTGAGGACCCTATGGAAAGCAAGGCCTGATGTCATCCCACCCAGAGCAGGGCCAATAACTGCCCTCCTGCGCCTGGCTCCGCCACACATGTGCTCATCAGCAGCATCCTAATAGCTTCTGGGGCTTTTTAAAGTTTTATTAGTCCTAAAGCAGCAGTGACATTATGGTTTGTTTCAATGGATGCATCTGCGACGGGAACTTTATAGTGCTATAGTAATGTATGAAAACAGTACTAGCATACAAAAATAGTTTGGGTTAAGAAGTTATGGCACATCTAAGAGAGAGAAAGACTCCTATTTTCATTTCTGGGAGATGAGGCAACCCTGGGACTGAAAACAACTACATGCAGGAGGTACCTGTGAGGACAATAAATACATGACTGGGTGACCAAGATGCTCTGGCTGATGCTTTCTGGCAGTGCCAGGATGGTGGGGAGTGACAGAATAGCCTGGCACTGGTTGCCATCTTTCTTCTAACGTGCCCACATGGCAAATGTGGTTTAGGAATGAAGTAATGTCAGAAAATTAGCAGTACACAACCAATACCATCAGAATATAATGTCACAGCTTGCTCTGCCTTTTATGTGTGTCCTCATCTCACGTGTGTCATAGTCATGCAGATGTTTCATTGCCTTCTCCATGCTCTTTACTACCCAAGGAAATTCAACTTGGATAACTGTGTGCATTTCTGCCTGTGTAGTTCCTCTGGCCACAACTTAACAGCACGGGGTGGGGGGGGGGGGGGGGGGGGGGGGGGGGGGGGGGGTGAAAATGAGGTAAAAGTGGACAAAAATGGGAAAAAAGGGGAGAAAAGTGGNTGAGAACTCTGTGTAAATCTGAAATAGCAATTTGTTGGATACTCACTCTTTTCTATGCACCTTGAAAACCCTGTTCACTGCATGCGTGTGCAGTGAGCCCAGTTATCTTGCACTGGCATCCCAAGGCTGGGGTACATTACTTACGCCATCAACTGCAGTCAGCAAAAGCTGGCCTTGCATCTGAGAGAGGCAGCCTTGTCGTTCTCCTTTTTTGATATTGTCATTTTTTTTTTTATATTACTGTGTTTGTGTGGCCACATCTCGAATCCTGGGGCATGAGAGATTGTGGCTGGGTCAGATTCCCAAGGTGGTTGATCCTTCCTTGGTGGTTGAGCAGCAGGGTAGGGATGGCACAGGAGCTGACGTGAGCATCCAAAGACAGGTGAGCCTGGCTCCTTCAGTGACAGGACTGCTGAAATCTCATTTGAAATGGCTATAAGTCTACAGCATAAGCTGTTTCTTGCAACTGAATGCAAGCAGAGGTCTGCAAAGACCCATTTATTTATGTTTCCCTATGTCTGTACAGTGAGTTATACAGCAGAGTTAAGATGACCCAGTAGAACCACTAAACTCCCCATGCACGTTCACCAGAGCAGCTGGAGAGTGTCAGACTGTCCCACCAGCAGCATGGAAAGGGCATGAATTTCTGGCTCTGAAGACAACCAAACACTTTAAATGGGTGCAGTTACGCAGAATTAACTAGTTACGTTTGCCTTCTACCTGTAAATTCTCTGAGTGGTGTTTTTGGGTTTAGGCTGGTCACTTGCTGTTGTTTCCTAGCTTTGGAGGCAGTGAGCTGCCTGTGCAGATGAAACCACCCCTTCCAGTCCTGCTATAGCATGTCTCACACTGCTTACTTCAATCTGGAAAACAAAGCTGGAGCACAGAAAAAATAGCTGTTTAAAGGTGTTGATCACACAGACAAGTTCAATCGGTTGGACTGTTTGTTTTTAATGTGTGATTTCTCTTTCTATGATGACAAAACTCGTGGCCTCACTGACATGAGCTAAACGCTTCCCTGTCAGTATCTTGATCAGAAGCTGAATTAACACAATCCGTGGCCTTGCATTTTACAGTGCACTTAAACTGCTTTTTATATCCTCCACTATGATTCCCACCCATGCTTGAAGGCTAAATCACACAGAGGGCTTGAAGGGACAATGGCCACTCTTGGTGGCCTGTGCTTTTGTACAGCATCTTCCAGCACTGGCCATGTTCTTGCCTCACCAGCCCTCACCTGGTTTGCCGTCCCACAGTGGCTCCACAAGCCCCTTCCCCAACCGGGCTGTTAAGTCTTGCCCTTGTGCTGACCAGGGCTCAATGTCTCCAGTCCAGACCATTCCTGTGCCCCAGGAAGAGGCTCTGTCCTGTGCCACCATCAAGGCAAGCCTACAGGGGAGCTCCTGAGGGGTGCACGGCCATTGTCACTCAGCACACACACAGAAATCTGAAGCCATCTCCGGTCTCATGACAAGCACAGGCTGTATTTTATCAACACTGGATGAGCAGCATTGCTAAAAAAATAGTGTTCTGAGTCTTGTGTTTGGGAAGAAGGGTAAAGGGAAGGGAACACACATTTAATGCTAACAGGTGTTTTAGGTAAATTTCTATTGATAACATTAAGATTTTCACTAACTTCAATAACTGTTTGAAGCTGTAGAAATGGAGCTTGGGTCAGATTTTCTCTTTTTGAATTCCTAGGGACTTTTGTGGACTTCTACAGAAGTACTTCAGTCATTCAATTTTGTGTGTGTCTGCATTAGCTCACCCATAGTGAAACCTTCCTTGAATGAAAAAAGTTTATTACAACTGCTGCTGCTCTTGATTTGCATTGACTGAAATTGGAAAGTCAGAGCAAGCAGTATGATTTCTGATGGGTCTGTTAAACCAACACAGCTGTGTCACTGCTGAGACTATCTAAAAACCAGTAGGAAGAAAAGGGAGAAAGCCCTACCACCCCCAATCTATTAAAATGAGCCACAAACACAATACTCATGTGGTAAGTCAGGGCAATATGCAAATGGATGCATGTCCCAGAAACCCTAATCCTATCAAGAATGCAGAAGATGTTAATTTGACCATCTTTCACAGCTCATAAATCTATCTGAGGCAAAGCCCGGCTGCCAGATGTCATCCAGTAGCCCTTCTTTGAGGCTGCCAGTCTCACCATAGATGCCTGATCATGCCTCAGTAAAGACCAATAAAGAGCATTGTTTGTGTGGCCTGAGAGCAGCTTCTCACATTTTGCTACAATAGAGGAAAACAGTGGGAAATGTGAATGACTGATTGGCAGAACTGGTGGTCTTGCTTGTGCTGCTTTCCGCATTTGGAGCTATAGATTTCACACGCATTTTACATTGCTAGTATACAGATTAATATACCTTGGTCTTAACAATTAGTTGTTTACGTTCCTTAGTGTAGTTTCTTGAATTCTAAACTATAAATACAAGCTGGACATAATTCCTGTTCTCCCAAGCAGACACTCCTTATTTACTTGAAAACACTTAAATTAGAAAACAGCTTATATTATGATGTGATCTTACTCTAGGGATTTAACATTGAGAACAGAAACACCCTACTTCAAAGAAAGCAAAGACCTCTAGATATTTCAAAAACCTCCAGAAATATATACCCATTTTTTCATTCTCATAGACAAGGCTTAAAATTCCCAGTTGCAAGTTAAGTTCATTAGTATCAGCCATAATTAATCTCATTTTTTACAATGACGGTAGTGAAGCAGTGGCACCGGTGCCCAGAGAGGTGGTAGATGCTGCATCCCTGGAAACATTCAAAGTCTGGTTGGACAGGTGTTCTGGTTTGAGTGAGAACCGAACAAATTCTATTCAGTGATTTTACTTTTCATCTCAGGTTTTCTAACAAACTGCACTTTCTAAAGTTAGCAGCATGTTTTCATACAGTGTCTGCTTCTAGCAGTGATAACACCTCGTGTTTAGAGTTACTACCAAGGATGGAATGCAGACCAAGGCCACTGCTAGAACCTGTGTATCACACTGGGGGTGAAGAAAGTGTCAGACCACACCTGCAAGGAGGAGCAGACAGGACAGGTGACCCCAAACTGACCAACTAGGTATTCCATCCCATATACATCATACCCAGTATAAAAAACTCGGGGGTGCAGAGGGTCTCTCTCACTCTCTGGGTTGGGATCTCTCTCCTGGCTCTCTGAGGGGTTCTCCGCCTCTGAGCACCAAGGAGGACTTTGTCTCCTGATCGGTGTGTTTCTGAACCCGGTGTCAGAATCCAGCTCCTGAACACAGCTCCCGTCTGCTGAGGGGCCCAGTCTGATCTGGGTCCCTATCTGAACATGATAGAGACCCCTCAGGATTGCTCAGGGAAGAGCAGCAGATATTCTGGCTGCCCAAACCTTCCTGAGCTACCTTCCTGATGTGAACAAGCAAAAGCTTAGCTCAGGAAGTAAATTTTAGACCAAGTGTGTGTCCAGCCTTTCCCCTACATATGGCATACATGCCACTCTGATCTCACTGCAAGGGACAACTAGTGGTAACAAAGAGTGGCTTTTTTTACATAGCCACAGTTAAAAAAATACATATCACTGGGTCAAAATATACAAAAAGCTATAAAAAAAGTTAACAAACAAAAAAACCCACAAATAAACAAACCAGAAAACAGTAAGTTTTAAAAGGACTTACTTCATCTATTTGCTTGGAAAATCCTGGGTACATTTTACCTCCAGAATTAGATGTAACAGGAGAATTATATCCAAGCTTGAGAAGCCAACTGTTCTGGTTAATAGCTGTAAAATACCTAAACTGATAAATCAGTGTATAAATACAGTTATAACTAATTTTTTTTTTCTGAAAAAAAAAACAGAATTCTGAGGTAAATACATACACTTTCATCATGCTTAGATACAAGAAAATTAATTATACTAAAACTAGGTCAGTCAGTCTAAACTCATGATTTTAACAGTATTTTAAATAAATTAAAAGTGCTGTATCACAAACTCCCCAAAATTTATGCTGTAAAATCAGCCCAGTGAAGGAGGCATATTAAGCATAATTTTTTAAAGCTTTTTTTAAGGAAAATGTTATTTATTGGTACTTCAATAAAATATCTGTAATATATAACAACTCTCCCTGTTACACAATAATATTTAAGCTATTAATTGTATATCGTTATTACTCTCTCTTTTTCTGAAAAATAAACACAAACAAACCTTGATATGTGAAATATTTAACTCATATTTTGTTAAACTGGCATTTTCTGGGAATGGGGAGGCGAGTCTCAGAAGTCAGAAAGGAGGCATACTTAAATCCATAGCTATCTGCGTACAGATCATTTTGTACAAGTCCTTGGCTACTAAAAGTTGTCACATGTACAAGGTTCTCATATCTTTTGCAAATTATTGTCATGATTTCAGTATTTCTGCTGAACTACCTTTCTACAGCAGACACATGGAACTCATATATATAAAACAACCCAAACCCTGTTCTATATCATGTCCCTGAATTAGACTTTCCATTTACACTAAGTGCAAAATGTTCCTTTAATTGTTCCAGCTCAGAAATTACAATTATTTATTTATTGTATTTTACAAACATCTATTTATTAGGTGCTTCCTAAAATATAATTGATTAAGCACACTTTTAATAGCAGGAGACATTTCAGAAGTAGTGCCTTGGGGTATGGTGTAATACACAATCAGATAAAAAGAGATTTCTATATTTTTGGTCTAATTCTACCCGTAACAGGTTCTTTCCATTAGCGTTTAAGTTTTTTATTTTAGGAAATAATCAATCTGACTTACTCTTCACCATGGTTAAGAACAGCATTCTTCTCAATTTTTGAGTCTTCTTATCAATTCACCTGGTGCCTTTCATTTTCAATTTCAGATCTTCTAACGCACTATGGACGAGATTTTATCTGCTAACATACCTGCCACCACTCTCAGAGATGCTCAATCTCTCCCATTTTCTTTCAACCCAATTTTTTTCTTCAAAGTCTGTCTGTTGGGCAGCTTTGCAAATCCATCTTACTAGTAAAGTGCTAACCAGCTCTCCCTTCATAGAGCTCTAATCACAATATAACTTTTTTCTTCTCTTAAAACCTGTGTTTTGCAGTTTGCAGTGCATTTTCACATTCCTCATCTTTTCAGATAAGCTTCATCATGAGTCCCTTTATTTTTAAGTCAGGGTTATTTCTGTGTCTGATTCCTTGTTTTTAAATCCTTGCACTAAATAACAGCGTCTCTATATTAATAGATGCTATGTACTACATGCTTCGGGGGCCTCATATTATTATTGGGACTATGCTGTGAAACTGCCCTCATTGATGTAGTTTTTCACTTATTTATATATTTTGGGGTTTTCATAACCTACTAATGAAATTGTCATACTTTTTTTCCCCTAAATTCTGGATTATTTTATGAAAACAAGTGCTCTAATGAGTATTTGTACAAAATGAAGCCCTTTAATACCAATTCAAAACTAATAGTTCTATTGCATGTTTGCAATGCTTCATTAAAATACTTCCACACAGGGAACCACTATCTATCATCACGTACATATTTATAATATTTAACAATGACATTCTGGACTGGTTGGTAGTGCATTCTATCATTAATGAAAACACTTAATGTAACCACTGTTAGCTTTCAGTTCAACTACTTCAGTAGCTAAAAATTATTAGACACAATATCCTCCTCAGTTGGGCCATAAATATTGTAATACACCGATCGATTTACTCTTGTCTTTGCAAAAAAAGCATTTTTTTCCTGTTCGTGTCATTTCAGTTCTACTAACATGTCAATCCTGTTTACCTGCTCATTTGTTTACCTGCTCATTTATTTACCTGCTTCAAAGATCTACTTCTATACCTGTCTATTAATCTATGATATCTTCTGCCTCAAAGAAATGAATACAATTTTTGTTGTGAAATAAGGTTTTAAGTGTCTTGCTGGAAACGTTACGTTTTTGAATGCAGCTAGACAACAAAAAAACATACAGCACTGGCCAAGAATTAAGGGACTACTTTGAAGCACATTTCTCAGGCTACTTCCATCAGGTTCACCATTCAATATTAATTCTTTCCCACATGTACCAACCTCTATCTGTAAACAGTATTATCAGCTGACATCAAGCTGCTCTCCCAGCTATAAATGATCTCAATCATACGCTTTTTTTGCTCCTTAAACAATTTACATCTATTTTAAATATCAAGATTTGCAAATACTACTGCTATGATCTTTTGAAAACTCTTTCAGTATTCCTAGCTTAAAAACAACCTGCAAGTAAGTGTTCCCCTACCTGTGCCATTGCAGGTGCACTGGCATTGTGGACACTGCAACTGAACCATGTATGAAAGTACTACAGTCTTCTCTGCTGCCAACCATTAAGACCCCAGCTAAAACATACTTTTGTTGTGGCTGAATACATTCAGGGGTTTTATCAAGATTACAGAGAGAGAGATGAATCCGAACTCCACTTCCTTCTTTGAATTTTCTGGCTGCATTAAAATCCACACCCCCATCTTCTTTGATACTTCCTACCACGAGACAGAATACAGGTAGGCAATTTAACCTGAGATACTTTACTGGTATGTTAACTGTGGTTTCTTAGGTTGTCTCAGGTAACTAATGCTTTAAAGCCAATGTTTTAAAGAACTAGTGTATAGGACATTTGCCTTCAGTTTTTAAATTATTTTTGTTTTTTGCATACATTGTCATATGAAATATTGTTTTGAATAGGCTGCAACTTTCTCCTCCTAAGCATGTGCATTCTTCTGAATAAAAGCTGCTTTGAAATCCCTGCAATGTCTACCTATCAATGCATATTTGTAGGTTTACCTCAAATGTAGTTGCTGTACAATGATTAGCTTGGCTATTCCTAATATTTTAGTTATTCCTACCATCACTTTTCAGTGCTTGTAGAACTAGCCTTTCTTTCTTTACAGATTGCAAATTGTTTAATTATCTCTCTCCTCCAGTCTGCCTTCTCTGTTACCAACCTTGCCCCTTTTTTAGGGCAGAACATGTTAACTTCAAACCAGTCCTCTACATGCTTTATCTTTTTATCTTGTATTCTGTTCTGGCTGTCTGCATCTTTCTGTTCTCATAAACCANCTAAGCAGTACTTTTGTTCCTGCTCATGTATGTATCATATTGCAGCTACCTGAAAGGTAAGAATTTTCAGGTTCATAGATCCACAGATATTATGGGTTGGAAGGACCTAGAAGATCATCTAGTCCAACCCCCCTGCCTGAGCAGGTTACAAAACATCTTACAAAAAAAAGGTAAAGCAGTTTCCTTTTTCAGTTGTGGACCACATAATGGAGTTTTAAACACATAAATATAAGCTTGGTGCTAAATTTGTTCTTAAAACAGTTTCACTGGTAGATAAAGCTGTTAGTTAGATACCAAACTGCAGGTTACCACAGTACTTAATAGTTTTTCATCTGCATTAAAAGCTTTTCTACTGAATGCAATTAACTTCCCCTCTAACAATGTTGTTTGTTATAACATTGTGCATGCTTACATTTTAAACAATGGGTTAACAGACTGCATCTGNCTCCTCCAGTCTGCCTTCTCTGTTACCAACCTTGCCCCTTTTTTAGGGCAGAACATGTTAACTTCAAACCAGTCCTCTACATGCTTTATCTTTTTATCTTGTATTCTGTTCTGGCTGTCTGCATCTTTCTGTTCTCATAAACCATAAGTAGAGGGAAGAAGCCTTTGATACTCCCTGAAGTACCACTCCTTATGCTTGTTGGAGAGGGGCAAAAAGCAGCAGACACTTCCTTTTACATCCCTTCCCTTGCTGACACTATCTCCACCTCTTACTTCCAACTTCAGTGGGTACAGGAAAAGCACAGGTCCAAGAGCCAGAGAGGGGCAGACCTCATTCAGTCTGATCTCCCAGTTTACTGAAAGTAAAAAAGCAGTCTGTTATATTGTTGCATCGGATGAGTACAAATCAAGCATTTATTCTTTTGGTGGTGGAAAACGGAAGACAAGTCACCCATGGGATTATGTTGTTTTCAGCAGAAGAGAAAAACTGTTTTATTGCATTAAATTCAGTGGAAGGGCAGAAGGGGAAATGGCTCCTAAGCTGCAGCATCCTCCCTGCCAATGGAGGTCTGCTGGAAAAGCAACTTCTTGTATTTTTTTCTCAGCTTCTTGGTGAATGAGACAGCACATGTGTGTACTCACCTATACACACACACACCATTGGTGTTTAATAGGCAAGTTCAGGGTAGAAAGGACAGGAATCTCCTTTTACCACGATTTCCACTCAAAATTAGTGCCAACATGCCTCTTGAGCACTCATTTTACTGATAGTCTTTATAACCACTTTTCAGCTATATATGACACAAGATACTGGCTTTTTTGCTAAGAACTAATGTCTAAATGATAAGTAAAGTTATAAGAAAAAACCCTAACCTTTTCAATTTGCTTAGTTGCAGCAGTTGTTTTCATAATAATTACTTAGTTGAAAAAACTAATGCAGATTGGAAAGTTAAATTTGCATTTTTTTACCATTTAGATTAGTGGGATTTTCAGAAGCACTTTTACACTCCCAAGACACTTGGAAGATTTTCACTGCCCTCAATCTTACTAAACATTGCATTCCTGCCCTCTAGTGCTCATACCTATTTAAATCATCTCTACAAGTCTGGTTTTGGAAACCTACCATGTAAGTGGTCCTACTGAAATAAAATGATTTACTTATTGTCATACTACAAGTGATCTAAGCAGTACTTTTGTTCCTGCTCATGTATGTATCATATTGCAGCTACCTGAAAGGTAAGAATTTTCAGGTTCATNCACAGGGAGCAGAAAGCTGCACTCTGACCAGTTCCACTCAGCCAAAACCACTGCAGATAAACACACTTCTACACACCTGCTTCATCTACAGCTTGAACAGTAACATGGAAGAAACTCAGGAGATGACAAGATGGTTTTTAACATTTCCACCTCTCAATATAAATACTCATATCCCGAGGGCACCAAAAGGTAAATGCAAATATTATACCAATATAAGTATACAAAAAAAGGCCAAGTTGTTTGCCCTTATATTAGGAGTAAACTATTTAACTTCCTGGCTTAAATGTAAGCAAGAGGAACTCAAGAAAGACCTCCTTGAGGTTAATTTTCCAACTACATTCAAATAAAATAATTTAGTAAAACTGTAACTTGCAAGGTCTACTAGCCTTGAAGTGAGGATCCAGGTTAACTATACCTATAGTTAAATAAAAAAACTTCAGAAGACATTTTACAGAAATAAAATATGCAACTCTAAGGGCTGGGTGGAAAAGTTGAGTACTCAGCTGGAACATTCTGTTTTCATAGCTCATCATTCTCAGGAATGTATATTTCATAAATAAAAATACAGAACAAAACTTTGCATATTCAATCTAAAGCTGGCTATTTCTAAACCTCTTCAGATAACATTTGTTTTCTCCCTCACAAAAAAGTAATANTGATCTTCAGTACCACTCCACCAGTTGCACATGCAGTGTGACATCTCGCAATGTCCCTTCTGCTCACTCTTGCACTCCTTTCTCTACCAGAAGTGTAAATCTTGTGCCTGACATACGACAGAATATGATGAAGGAGGCAGCACTAAATTATCCAAACCAGGGCCCTGTGGGCCTGTATTCCTGAGTGTGGCAGTAGATGGGATTTCTAGAGGGGCTGTTACATTGGTACAGAGGTGGGGGGTGAAGTTGAGGGAGGGAAAGTGGATAGAAAATAGGCCACCAGAGAAAACAATAGACTGATGAGGAGTCACAACATGCATTGGTCTCACAGGTGCTAGAAGGATATCCAGATCAGACCTTTTCTACTGCTCTAACATTTTCACCACCATCATGTATTTTGCAGGCAGTATCCAAACTGCAGGTTACCACAGTACTTAATAGTTTTTCATCTGCATTAAAAGCTTTTCTACTGAATGCAATTAACTTCCCCTCTAACAATGTTGTTTGTTATAACATTGTGCATGCTTACATTTTAAACAATGGGTTAACAGACTGCATCTGTAATTATTCCCATGCTGCCAGAAAAGAAGTGAATTAAATTTATTTAGTGTTAAATGGCTATGGAATGTTATACAATACATGTAAAGACACTTCAAGATGAGTAAAGCAGAACTAATTGCACAAGAGATTAAAGGTTCACCTCAATAGTCAGTATTATCAAATCATTACAGCTTCCACCTTCAGAGTGCAAGGTATGTCATGCAAAAAAAAACCAGCTCAAAAAATCCCCAGACAAAACCAACATCATGGTACCATTTTAAATGCTAGCATACCACAATATTTTACAAGACAGTAAGTGATCATTCATAGAGAATGAAGCATTGTAGCAATAACAAAAAAGTTTAAAACGTACTTCTGCATGAACACCAATTCCAGCATTACTATACCTAAGGAACAGGCAACATGCTGGGAGAAAGTACCTAAAAAAATCAAAGCCTTTTTTATTCATAGCCAAAATTACTTTCTGCAAGAGTTATGCAATCTTATTCAGATTCCCCACATAACTGGGTAAGGTTCAATACATTTTTACACAGAGCATAATCACTTCACCATCACATCAGCAAGACGATTTCATTATCTTGACCTGTTACTACATTTAAAAACTATGGTATGATCACATGCCCTGCAAACTGCCCTGCAAACATATTGTCTTCTGGGACAGCATCCTCTATGTAGAAGTAAAAACCAACTAAAATATACTCCTTAAACACTTTAACCCCAAAAGAACTATAATTTGTATTTACATATTTTTGAAATATGTAGGCAAAAATTGCAATGGATGAGAAGCAAAACAACAAAGAAATTACAACAGGGCTGACTGATGGATCGGTGCGTTCAGCAACCCCAAATGAGACTTCAATGGAGGGTTCTACCTTTTCTATTCTTCTTCCACCCAAAGGGTCCTACCAGGGCTACCAATGGCAGCTGCTGCCATGGAAGAACTGCTCATTC
>VYZU01045310.1:20609-79935 GCA_013401355.1 Ceyx cyanopectus | reverse complement strand
CCCCCAGTAAAACCTGTACAAAACCACCTGGGAAAAGTGCCACAGCAGCCCTGCCAGAGCAGTGCAGGACTGGAACACAAACACTGATCCATCTGAAACAGGTTACTCATTAGATAGTTGGGTGGTAGAATTTAATCCAAGTATGGAGATGACTTTGCCATGACCCTGAATCCTACAAGATCTCTTATCAAATGCAAATATTCCATACGTCACTCCCTTGGGTTCACAGGAAGATTTCAGTCCCAACACAGGTTTCCAGGGGGCTCCTGTGCTACAGGAGCAAGTTTGATAGTCACCCTTACAGTGTGTCTCAAGTAGGAAAAGTCATTACACCTCTGCCAAGCAGGTGCATATTAACCACCAGTACCTTAGAAAAAACAGAATGTGCACCACACCTTCAACAAGTCACTGTTCATGAATATTTACTGCTTCATTTTAATAACACACTTCAAATAACATGGTGCTGCAGTCTCGGAGTTGCTTTTGTTTCTGTTTGGTAATTGCAATGTCTTCTTGTCATGTACGAAAATATTCAATTATTTTTACTAGCAGAAGTAATCCTAGCCAGAAATTATTGGATATTTGTTGCCAATATATGGAAAAAAAACCAAACCAACAAGCAACTGAAGTACAAATAATCAATACCTATCAGTCGAAAGCTGAAACACCCAAACAAGCTGTACTGTTGTTTTTATTTGCTTTTGTTGGGTTTTTGACCCCCTCAAAAAAAAAATACCATTGCATTTAACAGGAAAACTGTAGGAGTCCTTAAATCTTTACTTTTTATACACTCTGCTACAACAGAGGTAGTCATTAGTCAGAGTATTTCATTTGTTTGATGCAGTAATAACTCTGTGAAGATACTGAAAGACTGTGCATGCAGTATCTTGCAGTAGCCTGGTTCTGCTCACAGTGCACCCAGCCACACAGCCTCAGCTTGAGGGTTCCCAACCTCAAACACAGCCCTCCCTGCCAGGAACACCCTGCAGAGCCACCCTGTGGTTCCATAGGCTAAATGGATTCTCCCTCTGGATAAGAACTCATGATGAAAAACTGAAAGTGAGAGCATTTAAATCCTACAAGACTGACCAGCAGTGAATGAGGGCTGAGAATACACAGATGTGTATTAAAAATGGTCCTGACACTGAGAGCACAGGGAGAGGCACAGAAATACTTACAAGCAAATGGGAAACTCATTCTTTGCCCATCAGACCTCTCAAGCAACTGAATCAACACAAACTAATATAAAGCATATGGATTTTAAAATATATATCAAATATATATAAGTAGCAACTTCTTATGGGAAATATCACATGGAGGAATGGCAAGATAGAGATGACTAGACACAAAACAGCACAGATTTTGCAGGAATTCCCCCAGGAAGCAAGCAAGTCTCTGACAAATCTTTAAGGCTCTTTCTCTTTAGAAACCCTAAAGACTAGCAGCCTCTTCCAAAAAGCCCTAAATCTTTATTTCATCAGCACCCTGAGCTCCCTAGTATCCAGGAGTATTTCCAGATATGGAAGACAGAGTCACTGGCCAACAATGCCTACCCACAGAGCACCAGCAGAGCAGCCACGTCACTATAGCTCATCACCCTAGTGAGACAACTCACCATCCCTGCACTGCTGCTGTCACTCTGCACCACAACTTCAAGTCATCATCTCTGAGAAACAGCTGAAGTTTTTCTCCTTCCCCCAGTGAAAACCATGTTATTCTTATCAGTGACCACACCATGAGCCAGCTGTCCTTCCTCAGGCTGTGTGAGTGAGGAGCAGCTCTCAGCCTCTGCTGACCTCTGAACTCAGCTGCTACTATTGCAGTTTGTGTCTCTATCTCCACCACATGGACTTCTTCAGCTACACTTGATTATCTAATAAAACAATACCAGCCTTGCTCAAACACTGCACAGATTATAGACTTACATGGTGCATATTCCAAATCTCCTGTTAGCACTTCAGAAGTGATTAACCACTTTGGAACCAAAAAATAGACTCCTCAAAAAAGGAGGAGTTTAATCTGGTGGGGGGAACACAAATGAGATCATCCCTCAGTCAGAAAGCATTCTAAAAATACACAGCAGCCATGAAAACTGTATCAAATGTAATTAGATTAAAAACAGTGTTTTAACCTGGAAACAACCAGTTGTCTCAGTCATGATATTAAAACTTTACTCCTATTCTGGTTGCTTTTCTGTCATTTGAAATTGATATTAAAATGTGACAGATCTGCTGAGCTCTGATTGTGCAGCTACCTGACTAGTGAAGCAGCTCACAAGTGTCAAGAACAGGTTGGTATTTGCTGAAGATCCTGTCTCCTGCTCCCCAGACATCTGACACGACTCAGGTTCTAATACAGGGTGGAATACTGTGCCATGGAAACACACAAGCCGTGCAACACGTTACAGTTCAACCCACCACTGCTGCTGACAACACAAGCTCTTAAATCCCCAAAAAAAAAAACCAACCACATTTGCTTTCCTGCCCCCAACATACAGGGGAGCTGATGGGCACAGGAAACAGATCCTTGGGTTTTAACAAGAAGTTTTGTAAGTGACATATAGAAGCTTGTGCCATATAAGTGCAAACAGCAAGCTGCAAAAAGAAACTCTTCCATTCAGACCAAAACTACAGTGAATTCTAAAACTCACTCTTTTTCCAGGCAAATACTCTTCACTGCTCTACCTTGCCCACAGCAATCACACACAGATAATCCACACCTGGGCTAGACACTGAAATACCCAAGATAGGCTCAGCCCACTACCAACACATCAGAACACTCTGCAATTAGCCAAGAGCCTAATTGCCGGCAGATTTGTGTGGGGAAGATACACAAATGCTGCCACAAACACCCCATCAGAAACATCCCCATTTCACCCAGATAGCACTGTGGGAACATTCAAGGGGTTGAGGAACCAAGAACTGTGCATCAGGGAGCAACTGGACAGCAGAGGAAACCAAAAGACTGTCCCTGGCTAAGAAGTGCTGCAGGAGCCCAAACTGCTCCAGAGCAGCCCAAGGACTGCAAAGTCACTGGTTTTTACCAGTTTCACACACTGGTTTTTAATGCCCACTTAGAACACCAGCATCAAAAATAAAGTTTGCAGTAAGGGGGGGACACACCTATTAAAGTGCTGATCAGTGCTAAGACCTGAAAGGAGAAGGCAAAATGGGATTTTTTGCTGAAATAAATTTGTTTTCTACTGTAGGATGTTTTCAATGTGTCTTGCAGAACTGTTTTTGTTTTATGGTAACACACTGCTAAAAGATTCCAAGGAAGTTGTTTTCACAACCAGCATGACCAGAGCTGCCCATGGATCATAGAATCATTGAATGTTTAGGGCTGGAAGGGACCTCCAAAGGTCATCTAGTCCACCCCCCTGCAGTGAGCAGGGACACCCTCAACTAGCCCAGGCTGCTCAGAGCCTTGTCCAACCTCTCCTTGAGTATCTCCAGAGATGGGGCCTCAACCACCTCCCTGGGGAGCCCATTCCACTGATCTACCACCCTCAAGGTAAAGTACTTCTTCCTGATATCCAGTCTAAATCTACTCTTCTTTAATTTAAACCCATTACCCCTATCCTTTCAATACAGGCCCTTGGAAACAGCCCCTCTCCAGGCTTCCTGTAGCCCCTTCAGGCACTGGAAGGTGCTCTAAGGTCTTCCTGGAGCCTTCTCTTCTCCAGGCTGAATAACCCCAGCTCCTTCAGCCTGTCCTCATAGGAAAGGTGTTTCAGCCCCCTGAGCATCCAAGCAGGCCCTGCATTGCTCTGGGTAAGGCTATAGACAGAGGCTTGGACAGACCTCAAGCTGCCATTAAACCAAAAGCTTGAAATGGAAAAATTTCAGACAGCTGAAAAGCTCAGCCACATCATGGAATATCCAGACTGGTTGATACAGCATCAACACACCCTCCAATCTGAGCTCCTTGTTCTGAAGCATCAGCACAGAGCCTTCCCCTGGGGCTAAACACCCACAGAAGGCTGAGGTTGGAAGGAGCCTCTGGAGGTCAACTGGTTCAACAACTTCACTCCAGCAGGCAACCTAGAGCCAGTGCCCAGGGCTGTGTCCAGACAGCTCCAAGGGTCTCCAGGGGTGCAGACTCCAGGACCCCTGAGATCTGGGTGGGTGCTTCATCTCCCTCAGTACAGGGTTTCCTGATGTTCTGTTTGTGCCCACTGCCTCTGATCACTGGGCACCACTGACTGACAGTGCCACCAGTACCCTGGTGACACTACCTCTGGAGTGTGTGCCCTGTTCAAGACAGGGAATTACTGCTGGAGAGAGTCCAACAGAAGGCCACAGAGATACTGAGAGAATTGGAGCAGCTCTCTGACAAGGAAAGGCTGAGAGACCCCAGGCTGTTCAGTCTGGAGACAACTGAGATAGGATCTTCTCAATATCTAAAGGGCAGGTGACAAGAGGATGGGGCCAGACTCTTTTCAGCAGTGCCAGTGACAGGACAAGGGACAGTGGGGCACTAACTGGAACACGGGAATTTCTGTTTGAACAGGAGGAAAAACTTTACTTTGAGGGTGACAAAGCCTGGCACAGGCTGCCCAGAAAGGCTGTGGAGTCTCCTGCTCTGGAGATTTCCAAATCTCTCTGGACACGGGCAACCTGCTCTAGGTGGCCCTGCTTTAGCAGGTCCCTTCCAACCCTTACCACGCTGTGATTCTGGGAACATGGAACAACTGTTTGCCAAACAGACTGGTGTAGGTTGTTAGAGACATTCCATTTTCCGTGAGCATCATGCCACAGATCCAAGTTAGAAAGCAATAAGGTGACCCAACCACCAAGACAGAAGAGGACAGGGAGACAGGAGGACAGAGCCTGCTACCATGGAAACATCCACGTGGAACATCAGCCAGGAGCAAACCAACTGCAGAAACTCATCTGTCTGTGGATGAAGCCATTCCTTAACATCCACCCAAGAAGCTCTCCAATCTGAAATGAAGCTCATTAGCTAAACTTTAGAGGGTTCTAAGGGTTAGAGCAACACTTCAATGTTTCCAGTTACATTCAATGTTTCCAGTTACATCTGTACAACACAAAGCAAGCCTCAGAAGCTACAGTGCTGATCAACAGATAGTTACAATTATGTATGTAATGAAAATGGAAGGGCTACCAGACTCAAGGAGTAGACACTAAAAACCACAGAGAAAATTCATCTCAGTCATAGGACTGACTCAGAGATAACTTATTCTGAGACAGCCTTCAAGGGGATTTACCCTCTGCCCACAGTCTGGATGTCCAGTTGTTTGTGAAACAGACTCTGGACAGCCCAGCATTTTAAACCAAAACAACTGCAGCTGCCCCTGCACCAGAGCCACCAGCCAGAGAACACAGAGGCTCTTCAGCTGTATCCTTCTCTCCACAGGAGAGCTGAGCTGTAAGGCTAAAATACACCATCCGTGTCTGCTCTGTGTGGTGCAGATGAAGTCACCTATGGGATTAGAACCCTGCACAGATTCTCTTCCAGCAAAAATAAGTTTTTATACAGGAGGACAAAAGACAGCTTTCCACATTTTCCACAAGGTTAGACAACAGCTTCTAGTTCCTAGGACAATAATCAGAGAAGAGAGCATAGGGGGAAGTCTGAAACAGGTCCTTATCCATCATCTTCTCTTGGCTCTTCACCCCCTGCAGAAGGAGCTCAAGAACAGCAAGGTGACAGTGCAGACAAAGCAGCATGAAGCAGCTCCCAGAGCTCCACCTGACCCCAGGAGTGATGTGCAGAGGCTTTGAACAAAGTCTACAAGTCTGACAGGTTGAAACCAAGGCCAACCCCAAACAACATCCTCAGCATAGAAGACAGAGCCTTGTGTTTGTGCTAGTCCTACTGTTGTCAATTCTGCCTTTTCTGACAGGATTCAATCAGCCTCTGAAGATACTGTGTAAAATGGAGCTGTCCCAAACCCAGTCCCTCACTGCACCAACTGCACAGAATCCAGCTCTCCTGGGTACAGCACCTCTGCCCTCTGCTCACAGAACGGAAAGCAAAGCAGCCTGGCCACAGCTCCCAACAGGAGCCAGCTGAGGAAATTGGTACAACTGGAGCAAACAAAAGGCTCTGGTGATTTTTGGTCAGCTCATTCACTGTTGCTATTATTTTTAGTACAAGCAAAACAATAAACCATGTTGAAATGTGCCTTTCAAATAACCCCTTTTATATACAGCGTCTTCACGTGCCCAGAACACTGCTATCAATCACTAAAACCAGCTATCAATCTGTACAAAAGTCATCCTTAAAACTCAGTAGTTAGTTTCAACCCTATTCTCAAAGCATTTTTTACTGCAGATAAGAAACCGAATTCTGAAATGGCTTTTAGATACAAAAGTTAAAGAAAAGTTCTTGGAGAAAATGCATATTTATCTGTTTTGTAATAAGCTTCAGAACACATCTTCCCTTCAAGGTACACCAACAGAGTACATAATATGCTTTTTCCTGCATAATCAGATCTACTTTGAATTTCTGATGTTCATACAGTGTTGACATCAACCAAAGTAATGAAAAAGGTGGAGGTTTATTCCTGTTAATCATTTAAATAGGGAAAATAAATTCATAATCTTTCAAGATTAGCCTGTGAAAAAAAAAACAAACAGAAGTTACTTTGAAGCTGGTGTTAGGAACTCCAAGTGTCCTTTCAAAGCCAAACATGCAAACTACAGGCAAAACTTGGGCTCACAAACACACTCATTGTTCTGCCTGCCAGTCAAGTGTCTTAAGCTAAAGAAACAGGAGGTCACCACCAACAGCAGCAAATTATTGTGAAGGAAAAACAGCAATTTCATTCACTACAGAAGTTCTTCAGCCCTGTCCCAGCAGCAGAGGGGCAGTTCTGGCCCAGCCATGGGCTACAGCCAACTCACCCCAGGAACATGAGCCCAGCTTTACAAAGCCTCCCTTTAGGAGCTGTCCCAGCCCTAGCTGCTCTCCTCCCTCATACTCCTCTCCCTGGAATGACAGAGCTGCTCATGGCCACAAAATTAGCCAGTTAACTGAATAAATAAATAAATGCACCAGGCAAAGAGGTGACCTGGATTGGCTCTGAACTACCCCGTGGGACAGGCAAGGGGAGCCCAGCGGTGCTTGGGGAGCAGAACATACGGGGACACAACTGGGACAGCCCGCAGCCTCAGGGTGGAGGGAGATCCTGTGCCCAGCTCTGGAGCCCTCAGCACAGGAGGGACATGGAGCTGATGGAGCAGGGCCAGAGGAGCCCACGGAGATGCTCAGGGGCTGGAACAGCTCTGCTCCCAGGACAGGCTGAGGGTGCAGGGATTGTTCAGCCTGGAGAAGAGAAGGCTCCAGGGAGACCTTAGAGCACCTTCCAGTGCCTGAAGGGAGCTGATCCAAAACCTGGAGAGAGGCCATTTCCAAAGGCCTGCAGAGAAAGGACAAGGGGCAATGGTTTGAAATGAGAAAGGAGTGGATTGAGATGATAAGGAAGAAGTTCTTTCCCAGCAGAGTGGTGGACACTGGCACAGGTTGCGCAGGGAGGTGGTGGAGGCCCCATCCCTGGAGACATTCCAGGTGGGGCTTGAGGGGGCTCTGAGCACCCTGCTCTAGTTGAGATGTCCCTCTCAGCAGGGGTTGGGCTGGATCAGCTCTGGAGCTCCCTTGCACCCAGACATTGCTAGGATTCCTCAGCACTGGTCTCTGCTGCTCTGCACATTCAAACGCATCCTGCAGTGTGACCCAAACATTCTGCATTTCTCAGAGCACTAAATACTTCTGCCTTAAATTGGCTTTTTCTTTTTACATTTCACAGATGAAGAAAACCATCAGGTAGTGTCAGAGACATCTAATACTTCACAGTGGCATAAAACTAGCAAGGTTCAGGGTGTCTTTCATATATAATCCAGGAGGGGAAGGTTGCTGTGATTCCTGGTCTCAGATACTACAAACAGATTTAATCTTTGCACAGCACCCTTGTGTTGCCCTGCTCTGACCACGCTGAAAGAGAAGCAGCTAAAGCAGCGGAAACCACTTTGCAATGCCATGAAGGTGCAGGTAAGGGCATGAGGACCTATGAAAATGTTTAATAAAAGTTGTAACCCAAGAATATGCCAATAGGTAAATGAGTTACTCTTTAGCAAATGTACTTACAATTGCCAAACTAGTAAAATTACCACAACTTAAAATTTACTGAAAGTAATTCCAGCTCAAAAAGACACCTAGTCACCCAGAGGATTGGATTACCTTGACACAGAGGGGGGATTTTTACACACACACTGTAGAGCACCTCACAGTGCAGCTACTGACAGCCAGCCAGGCTTGGAGGACACTTATTTCCCCCTGGTCTGTGAAAAGGTGTAGGATTTTATTAACTTTCCAAGATTTGAGTAATTCAAGCCTGTAGATCTGAAAGAACAATGAATATTGATTATGGCTCAGAAGGATGCCAAGAGCAATAATATACTTGGAAATACTCCGAAGACAACTGGCAATTTGTGTCAGGAGCTCAAACCAACAGCTCACGCTGCCACTCATGGAAGTGGCAACAAAGTGGTGCTTCTGCAACAACTGAACTGCAGGGGGGAAAAAATAAATACACAGAGAATAAATCTATCCATTATTCTTCTTTTGCTGCATCTGCTGTAAAGAATAAGCTTCAAACTTCAGTGCTTCGTAGGGTACAAGTGACATGGAATCTGGAAGCAGAGCACCCAGCACACACAGTTATGAAAGGTCCTGCTGCCAAACACTTGGCATGTTCCCCTTTTCACTCATGATGCTAAATAGCCCCAGATCTCTTTTTCAAGTGCTTTCCACCCAGGAACAGGTCAGGAATAAGAAGAGTTAATACACTGAGTTCTGTGTAAAGCTTCCAAAGGGAAAGCATCTCCCATGCAAATGTTTTAACTGCAGGCAGAGGGTGTGGCTAACAGCACTCAGAGCTGCCCTGCCCACAGCCCATGCAAATACCTGGGGAAGGTGCCAACCTGGGAATATCCAATATTCAAAACACAGGCAAATAGCTCAAAGACACTGATCTGGGAACAGTGCCTGGCACACCACCCTGCTGGGCTTTGTGCACATGGCAGGATTTTCATATCTAGAACATCTGCACTCTTGACAATACAAAGAAAAAAGAGGGAGTCAAGTGATTAGGCAAATTCTAGAAAAAAAATGCTTTGAGAAACATCAAACAACAATAAAGGAGACCACATTTATAACACATGGGCTGTTTGCTTATGAAGAGAAGTTTGCATGGGTCAAACTGAAGGACAAAAGGACACTTCCTCCAGGAGAATGTACTAAGGCTGGATCCAGGGGTCTCTTCAGACTGTTTTCACTCTCAACACCTCATTTTTCTCAATATAAAGCACATGTACCATCACTTCCTGAAGCCCTTATAAACAACAGGCCTGGAATATACAGTGCAGTAAGTAAATCAGTACAAGACAGTGCAAGGAAAAAAAAACCCATATATATTCCTAAAAGTCTGTGCAAGCCTCCAATCTGTAGGTTTACTCTGGCACCAGGCAGCATTGCAGCATTACTGAAATACCAGAAAATCAATTATTTGCTCAAATGCCATCATTTTGTCAATGAATTAGACCTAATTATTATTTTTGTTATTAGGTATTTAGTATCAGAATCCCCTTATGTTAACAAATATGAAAACACTTCCTATTTTAAGCAACTACAAACTTGTAGCAGACTTCTATAAATACTGAAAAACGACAGAACTACACTGAAGAAAAAGCATTTTAAGAAAGCTCAACATCTAACATTCTCACCAAAAGATGAATAATTGCCCTATAAAGAAAATAGTGAAGTGGTAAGACTCTCAACTCGATTTCAGAGTGAGAGGGGGATCATTAGAATTACAGACCTTCATGTTACTATTTTTTTCCCCTCACACTTCTATAACATTTTCATCTTTTTTGGGGAAATAATACAGTTGCCACCCAGTGCCACCAAAAAGCCAGAAGGAGAGAGAGCACGTGCATTTAACATGGATTCAACACCTACTGAGGAGACAAAGACACTCAAACCCTGAAGCACTAACCATGCCAGTGCAGCCCGTGGGGGCTTTCCTCTGAAAAGAGAGAATTAAACACAACTGCTACCAGTGAAGCAGCCAAAAAGAACAGTATTTGCTCTGCCAAAAAGAACAGCATCTATATCTTGCCCTGCTTGATTCCAGTAACATGGCCTTGCAGCCCAGGAGCTCCAGCCCAGGCACTGCCAGGGCCTGGCACTGTCCCCCAGCCCAGTACAGCGGGTGAGGCTGGGAGGTGCAGTTGATACTCCTGCTCAGAAGGACAAATGACTTGCTAAACCCACTACCAGATTTCTCTTCAGCTTCTTCTGCAGCACAAGGAGGTCTCAGTCCAGCCCCAAAAGAGACTCTCTCACTGTCACATAAATCTTCCCGTGTTGCCCAAGACCTCAAACTGCATCAATCCATCTGGCTGCAAATAATCAGGAGACTGAAATCTCTGAATATGAGGAGATATTTTTATCCACTAAATGAGCTGCATTTGTGGAAGACTAAGGTAAAGAGAATAGTTCCCATTATAACAGCATGAATAGAAGCCTTATTCTTTAGGCTGGTAACTTGCCAAGTGAAAACTATAACCCCCATCTCTTATTAAGGACTTGGAATAAATCCAACATCTGTTGTAACTTAATGTCAAGAGGCAATCTCCAACCTGCACTGGAAACTCTGCTAACTTGCTACACACCCTCTCCCATGATAGCTGATCTCCTGAAGGTGCCATCTCCTCCTCAGTGCTCTTCACAGAGTGGCTGAGGTGTAAGTAGGTGACTGGCAACAGGGTTGTCCAACCTTCCTCAAATGCCAGCCTTGGAGTGCAAGGCCACCTCACCCATCAGCTGGATAACCCACCACATGCATTTCTATCTGCACCAGCCAATTCTTGGTACTGGAGGTTTAATTTCCCTTTATTTAACAAAAACAAAACAAACAAACAAAAAGTTTCAAATTGCTTCATTTTCAAGTTTAGTGCTAACATCTCAAACATACAAATACCAAAGCTCCACAGAACAGTTATCTTCCACTTGAAACAGCAGCCACAACACTTGAAATTTTAATAAATATCACTTCACAAAAAATAGGAAAAGATCCTTACAGTGCCACAATCTATACTTTTAATAGTTTCTAAGCAGAAGTTATTTTTTTCCACCATTTATGTTATAATCTATGTAAAATGTTTTTTAAATTTGCACTAAATGTCAGTGAAAATGTTATAAAGTACTCCTTTAGTTTGAAAAAAATACAGTTTTTCAACATAATACCTAACTGGAACTATAAGCCTCACTATCTCCTATTTGAATCTTAATGTTCTATTAATTTGAGACTTGCAGCATGATCAAGCTAAAAAATGGCCCAAAACACACAAAAAAATTAACACTTCATTGACAAGGAATGGTTATTTTCCTCCTCTGACCAAATCCTGCATTTCTCTTCCAAGTTGCAACATTTGATGTAATGGAATACTTCAGTCAAAAAAAAACAACCCACAAAAGCTAAAAATTAAATCAGTTTTTCTTTAAAGAATTTGAATTGTGAACAGTAGCTTCTGACAAACTATTCTAAAGTATTTGCTGAAGTTTATGCCACCACAGAAATAGTAAAATAATCTTAACCATGAGCCTTTCGACAGCACTGTCCAGAAAGAAGTCAGCACTTCAGCACGTGCTTTAGGAATCACTGCTGCTCCAGTTCACTAATAGTCATGTCTCCTGTATGCAAATGTGTCTTTTAGATGCAAACCAGAGGGAAGCCGCTCAGAAGCAGGCTCAGAAAACCTCCCTGTCCTTCACCCCAGCAGCTCCAGGAAAAGAACCCACCCAGGTGTGTCACCAGCTTTCTTTCCTTTCTTTCAAAAATGCCCCCAGAAGGACCTACAGTTTTGCTTGGCATTAACAACTGAGCTCCTACCAGTTGAGCAGGCAGAGAAATCAGTGCTGGACAGCACAGTGCTGCTCCTCTGAGCTGCAAGTGTCCAACCAACCACCCTTGGCAGATCCCCGGCTGTAAAGTGTCAGTATTTTCTCCCCCACAGCTAGAGGTGCAGTGACAATACAACCAAAGATCACAAACCTCCTTCTCCAGCAGGCTCTGGGCTCAGGCAGTGCTGTCAGGCTGCTGCACTTCACACACAACTATATGTCTTAGGAACACTAAAGTCAGAAACGTTTATCCAACACCTAATTGTTGATGGTATTTTCATTTTATGTAATTAATTCTGTTCTTTATTTACTTCATTTCATTTATGAACATGGTATTTTGTTACTTAATGTTATTGCTCTTAGTGAAAACCCAATGACTGGGGGACTGCTTAGTGGTGGATTTGGTGGAGTGGGGTTATTATTATGGTTAATGGTTGGACTCAACCTCAAAAGGTCTTTTCCAGCCTAGAGGATTCTATGATTTGATTAAATACATATTTCTTTGCTCTCCAATGCCAAAAGCTGCAAAAATTACAGGATTATTATCTGAGTAACAGATAGTGCTTAGAGCTCCTTCCACAGGGTCTGTGGGCAGTGAGCTCATGAAGAAAGCAAAGGCAGTACGGTTAATTCTTTATTTAGCAGTTTCTTTATCCCTGCCATGCTGGGGACAGCCAGTCTCAGCAGTTTGGCAGAGGGGCTCACAGGCTTTTTTACAAGAAGGTGTCAGCAACAAAAGCAAAAGAGTTCCAAAAAAAAAAAAAAAAAAAAAAAGCTGCTCCCAGACCCATGGATAATGATGCCTCACCTAATTTATGAGGAGGGAAAATACTATGTTAGTTATGGACATAGAATTAATTCCTGAGTCTCTGGCTGAAGATATTCCAGCAGTGGATTCCAGGAGCTGTGTTCTCACTCTGCGTTTGACAGGCCTGTGTGGTTCCACCTCAGCTCCCTGCCACAGCAGCCACAGCACTGAACAAGCCAGAGCCTCCCGTGGCTCTGACACAGGAGCTGAAACCCTCAGTTCTGAGCATTCTCTCCACACTCAAATCATTGTTTCCCAGCTCCCTGAATTAGCTGTGTCTGTCCAGTAACTCAGAGCATTGCTCACAGCACTACTTCAACAACAGGGACAATTTACATTCAAAAACCAGAGCGTTCACAACAGGCTCTGTCATTTCTCACCAAGAGCGAGGCATTGGCTCAACAGAAAATAACAAAATACAATCCAATTATAAATGCAAGTGACTACCCACAAATCATACCCATCAACATTATTTTAATCATTCTTTTGGGGACATGGAAAAACTAGCCTTTGAGCTTTGGTAATCCTGGTCCTTGGGATACTAGTAGGTAAAAAACAACACAAAGCAACTTCCAAGAAGGCTTTGCTTTTTTCTTTCCCCACCTTTCCAAACAAACACATTCCACACAAAACCCAATTATTTTCAGATTCCTGATCAGTGTGAACACTCCTTCAGTGTGCTCTTCCTGTCTCCTTCCCTCAACACCTCCCCAGCAACCCCATAATTTTCCTGAAGCAAGCCCTGACACGTTGCTGATGCAACTTCTGTCTGAATGTACTAAGGAAACCCTCCATCAACAATAACAGTTCTTTCAAAAGAAAACCAAAATCAAACCAAAATAACAAATGAACAACAAAAACAAGCCTAGAATTTCAGTCTCTTGAGAATTTATCAAGAATAAATTAAGATATACTGCCTTCAGCTACTCATGACTGCACCTCAGCAGGAAACCCCAGCCTTCACAGAAAGCCAATGGGTCACACTGGTTTCTTCCCCACCTTGGCTTTTTATTCCATGCCCTGGAAAGTCATAGGACAGCGCCCCAGCCACCCTGGGGAGGCTATTTCAGGGTGTGCCTCGCTGGCCACACGCTGGCACAACAGAGAGCTGTGGCAGGCAGGCAGCAGCTCTGCCCAGCCCAGGTGGCAGGCCAGGTGGATCATCTGGAAGGGTACCACTGGATCAGCTTGCCCAAAGTGAGAACTGCAGTGCTGCTCTCCTCATGCCACCCGGGAGTGCTACAAACATGCGTGGGCAAAGCCTGACGGGTGCACGAGAGACACTTACCTGCTTCTGAACACCAGAGCCAGGGGATGCAGGTGGGATGTTCTGTTGCCTTAGGGGATGCAGCTGGGAAGCCCTATCCCCTCCCTGGGCAGCCTAGCCTCTCCCTGCACCTCAGTGGAAACACCAGCAGTGAGCTCCTCACGTTCTCCATGTTAAATTGAAAAACAACCCCCCACAGTGCAGTGAGGCAGGGTGGGTGCTCCTGGAGAGCAGCATTCCCAACACCAGCTTTCCAGCTCAAAACCAGCTATCCTCCAACACCAAACACCCCAGGCCAGCAGCTGGCTGTCACAGATGGCAGGCAGGGGGGGCAGCTCTTGTTGGTACTATTTGGATGCCTTAACTATGAAAAGACATTTTACCTTGTTACCTCAGGGTTTATTTACCCAGAAGACAACCAATCAGGTAAAACTTTCCTGCTTAGGATACCCTGCAGTGCAAGTCCTTGGAGATAAACAACACTTCTGTTTAGTAGCTGGTGAATAGCAAAGAGCATCTACTTAAAATGAACAGTGGAATGGGGTCTTTTAAATGTATGTAAAGTTAATTATTTTAGAGCTCAAATTATTTCGTTCAGCCGTATAAAACCATTTTATGCCACCCTATGGGCAGAAGGCATCTCACAGTAAAAATTGTAATATAAACAATTAATTTTTTTAAGAGTATTAGCTATGTAACAATGAAAACCTCTGTCCTTTCACTTGATATAAATAATGAAAACCCATCTAGCCATGGAAGAGCCCAAAGATCCTCACAGCCAAGCTTAAGAAGTGTGGATTGAGTCATGGTGCAGTGAGGTGGATTGGGAAGTGGCTAAAGGACAGAGCCCAGAGAGTTGTGGTCAGTGGAGCAGAGTCTGGCTGGAGGCCTGTGACTAGTGCAGTCCCCCAAGGGTCAGTGCTGGGTCCAATATTATTCAATCTATTCATCAATGACCTGGATGAGGGGATAGAGAGCACCCTATCCCAGATAGAGAGCAGGCTGGAGAGCTGGGCAGGGAGAAATGTAATGACATTTAACAAGAGCAAGTGTAAGGTGCTGCATCTGGGGAAGAACCACCCCATGGATCAGTACAGGCTGGGGGCTGATCTACTGGAGAGCAGCTCTGGAGAAAGAGACCTGGGGGTCCTGGTGGACAGGGGGATGCCCGTGAGCCAACAATGCACCCTTGCATTGGCCAAGAAGGCCAATGGCATCCTGGGATGCATNGGACCTCATCAATGTCTATCAATATGTTAAGGGTGAGTGTAGGGAGGATGGAGTCAGACTCTTCTCAGTGTCACCAATGACAGGACAAGAGGCAATGGGTGCAAGTTGGAGCACAAGAGGTTTAGGGTCAACACAAGGAAAAACTTTTTCCCAGTGAGGGTGACAGAGGTCTGGAAGGGGCTGCCCAGGGGGGTTGTGGAGTCTCCATCTTTGGAGACACTAAAGACCCACCTGGATCTGTTCCTGTGTAACTTGGTCTAGGTGACCCTGCTCTGGCAGGGGGGTTGGACTAGATGATCTTCTAGGTCCCTTCCAACCCCTAACACCCTGTGATTCTGTGAAGTTGTGCACATCTCCAAGAAACAACAAATACTTGCTTCAAAATTCAGAGAATATGCAGAATTTCTTCAGTAATTAATAACTTGCGTAGTTTGACAACTGAAAAACTAGAATTATTTTTTTTCCTTAACATTAGTGCTTCAGCAAACCAGATTTTCAGTAGCCTGTTAAAATTTGATTAAACTTTAGAAAATGTGTTCAAAAAAATAAAATCACTAAACTTAAACAGCAAAGGCTTTCACAACTGGAAACTACAAGAATAAAATTTTCATAACAACAATCATCATCTGATTTTAAAGCCATTCATTATTTAGCTATTCAAAGAACAAAGTTCAGACAGCACGCACTACAAATGAACTCGCCAAAATAGTAAGTTCTCCCCATGCTGCTTTGTTAATTAAGTAGTGATGTTTTTCAAATAAGGAAGGTAATTTATTATAAATGTATAAAGAATACATTTAATCCTTCGCGTGGCATCACTAAAACAGACTCCCTGCTAAGCTGCCTAAGGCATTAACTGGAAAGAAGCAAATCCTGTGGCATAATCTAAGGTTTGGTGCATAATTGATAAAAATCGTGCTATTTCAGAAGACACTTGTCATATATTATATATAAATACACAAGGAAATGCTCTAAACCTGAAGTCTCCTCTCTCAGCTCCCACAAAGTGCCAGGCCCAGGAAGATCTCAAAGCCCAACCTACCAGTGCAGACTCCAATAAAAGTGGGTTTGAGGGAGGTTTCTGTTTGTTTTTTGTTTGGTTTGCATCTAAGCTCATACTATACAGAAGTAAAACCTGAGGCAGATGTCTTCAAGAGTTAGAAATGAAAGTGTGCAATACACGTATACCTTAACGTAAAAATAAATGCTTAAATAGGTCCCTGCTCTATGGAATCTGCAGCTTCATCATCATCGAAATCCCCTCATTACATCATTGAAATATTGGGTTTTTTCTGCACTTCATTTAGCATTCAGGGAGACAAAGAAATGAAAACCACATTTCATCACAGCTGTCACCACCTCTGCTCTCCCAGCATGGCTTGGGAAAGCCCAACTCAATGTCCAAAGGCTCACTAAGCATTTCAGGCCTCGGCCTTCAGAGCTGATGCTAGAAGTGTTGGATGTTGAGCCTGGCTGTGTCCGATGGATGTGGACACTGGGAAGGCCCCGTGGCAAGGTGAGCATGCAGGAGGCATGAGGCTTTCCTGCTGTGCTATGCATCACAACCTGCCTGCTGCTACTGTTAACCTTATATGCTACTCTCGGATTTCATGTTATTCAATTGACTTTCAGAAGACACTCTGCATGTCATGCCTTTAAAAGAAAGTGCTGGATAATCTAGTCAGAAGGGCTGGGAGGGAATTCACAGACAGTAACTGACTTGTCCCCCACTGATGATGTGCTGTCAAGTACTTGCAGCACTTCTACATCATTATGCAAGCACTTCCCTGAGTTAAATTACAAGTGTGACATATGGCACCACATGAAGGCTCCAGATCACAGCACTGTCATTGCTGTGAAAGCCCTGGGTCACTCAAATCCTGAGAGCCACTTATGTCCCACTTCTCCAGAACTGGGAGGTTCTGAAGCAGCAGCATCTAAAACTGCAGCTTGTGGTCTCACACAGCCCGCAGGGCAAGTCACATTCTGGTGCAGAGAAAAGAGCAGCGTGGGCAGCAGGAGCAGGGCAGGGATTGGGCACTTGTGCTCTGGCCTGGTGAGGCCTCATCTCAGTGCTGGGTTCAGCTCTGGGCCCCTCATTCCAGGACTGAGGGGCTGGAACGTGTCCAGAGGAGCTGCCAAGCTCCTGAGGGGCTGAGAGAACAAGTGGTGTGAGGAGAGGCTGAGGGAGCTGGGCATGGTCAGTGTGGAGAAGAGGAGGCTGAGGGGGGAGCTCATTGCCCTCTCCAGCTCCCTGACAGGAGGGTGCAGAGAGGTGGGTGAAGCCTCTGCTCCTTCATCACTAGTGACAGAACAGGGGGAATGGGCTGAAGTTGCAGCAGGGGAGGTTTAGATTGGATATTGGGAAGAAATTCTTTATGGAGAGAGTGGTGAGCCCTGGAACAGCTGCCCAGGGAGGGGGTGGAGTCACCATCCCTGTAGGTATTTAAGGAACAAATTGACAAGGTGCTTCAGGACATGCTCTAAGAGCAGGAATGAAGGAAACTGGGTTTGGTGTGGGGTTTGGGTTTTGGTTTGTTTTTTTCTTTAGGTCTGGTTGGACTCAGTGATCTAGGAGGTCCTTTCCAACCATGATGATTCCGTGATTCTGTGGTGGAAGAGCTGGCGAGGCTGGGGCCAGAAGAGCTGGTGAGGCTGTCAGCACTGGGGCACTAAGTTACACAATCACACTCCAGATCCTGCTCTTCCATTCCCTACTCAGGCACTTCCACACCCCTTGCTTCCTCCTGCCCCTCAGTTCAGACATATGCCCCTGCTCCTCTCTCCTCCACATGGAGATGGTTTCTTTCCCCAGACACAAATTACCTACTCACGCTGCCAGCCAGCACAGAGCTGCCCTCTCCATACAGCAGTGAAAACGGCAAAGACCATCAGATAAAAAGAACCTCTCCCACTTTGCCACTTTAGACATAACATTTCCAATCAAACGTTGCTAAATTCTGTTTGAGTAAACTGCCCATTGTGGCAGGCTGTGGATAAAGGATTCATTGTGTTCACCAAACCACCATTTTATGACATGCAAAAACAAACCAAAAAAAACCAACCAAACAAACCAAAAAAACCCAACACAACAACAAAACAAACAAAACCACACAACACAAAAACCACAACACACCACCACACTGGTTTTTCCAGATTCCCCAGCAATGTATTCTAAAACTCCTCTATACATTTTAAAGATTAGGCCTTCAAAGGAACAGCAAAACTGATCCCATGTCTTCTAATGCAGGCTCTGGGACCCATATGTCCTGTGATCCATCAACCTCAGAACATAGAAGCAGAGACCAATCTTCCAGAACTAAAACACAAATCCAAGATAATTAATCTGTATTCCAAAAAGGCTGAAGATACAGGAGACTGAGGGGGGACCTCATCAATGTCTATAAATACATTAAAGGTGAGTGTAGGGAGGATGGAGCCAGACTCTTCTCAATGTCATCCAATGACAGGACAAGAGGCAATGGGTGCAAGTTGGAGCACAAGAGGTTTAAGGTCAACACAAGGAAAACCTTTTTAACAGTAAGGGTGCCAGAGCTCTGGCACAGGCTGCCCAGGGGGATTGTGGAGTCTCCTTTTCTGGAGACACTCAAGACCCACCTGGATGTGTTCCTGTCTGACTTAGTCTAGGTGACCCTGCTCTGGCAGGGGGGTTGGACTAGATGATCTTCCAGGTTCCTTCCAACCCTTAACATTCTGTGATTCTGTGTGATTCTCTGTAAGCTAGGCACCTTCTCCTAGCTGTGCAGGGGTTGATACTGAGATCATGTAGAGGGGTCTGTGCAGCACCAGCTAACTCAGCACCATCCCACAGATGATGCCCACCTCCAGCACTACCTGCGAGCTGCCTGCCCCTGCACTGCCCTTGTGCCACAGAATCAGGCCCCTTCACCCTCAAACCCTCACTCAACAGGTCACACCACACCTGTGCTGAGCACCAGACCTGTGCTACTGCAGACAGGATCCATGTGCCACCTGCTCCCTTTCACTCCACTCCTGGAGAAATCAGAAGGCCAAGACTCAGAAGTTAACAAAACTCTGTCACATTTCCACTCTTTGGCCATTTTTGTTCCTCTATTGCCAGAGCTCTCACCATGCTATTTGTATCAACTATAGTCACCTAACCCCATTTTGAAAGACTGGCATTCAAGTCAAGGACTTTTTAGTTTGATAATCATTACTCTTAAAATTGATCTTGCCCTCTACAAAAGCTTCTTGAGTCTGTCTTGTTAAAGAAGCCAGTGAGTAACAAACAGTGTCACACAACCCATTCTTAAGACAACTCAGTTTGTCAAAATATTCCAGGTATACAGCTGGCTGATAGATACCAGTCATCTGGAAATTGCTTCCCATGTAAACTAAATTAATCAGTTACAAAAGTAAAAACCACACTTCAAATTTTAATTTGTTTTACTAGTTGAAGCAGCAAATATCAGAACAACTGCAGAAACTGTGGCAGACAGCAGACAAAGCTGAACTCGGGGTTGTAACTATCTGAACATCTTCTAGACATGAACTAATGCCTGGAATGGTTAAAATGGTTGATTGCTCCGAGTGAGAAAAAGCAGACAACCCTGAGTGCAGGACTTGGCTAATATACTAGCTTCCAACAATTTGTTTCTGAACAGGAAAGAAACACAAGACAATTAGGAGAGATGTGTCTAATAAGAAACAAGCACCTACCAACTGCTCCTGCAGGTAAACAGACTTGCAAACCCACTACAAAAGCTGAAGAATTCACAGCAGATCAGATTAAAAACATCTGCATCTGACCCACAGTATTTTCCTCTGGCACTTCATGTTTATACTGCAGCAGGCCAGAGAAGGACAGCTTTGAAATACTGTTTTCATATTCTTATTCTGCACAGAATTTCAAGTAAATAGAAAGGAAATACTAAGTGAAGATGAAATAATAGCAAAAGAAAGCATTAAGCAGCACATGCAATGATACAGGCACAACCTGAGAAATAACTCCATAGCTAATTCAGCTTTCCAGCCCTCAATCCAATTGTGTAAGAATTATTAAAACATCATTAACTAAATCACCAATTTATTCATAAGTATTTACATGTAGTTAAACAGACTCTCAATAATTTAAAGCACTTATATCTTTTATAGCCTAAGGAGAGTGGGTTATTTGTAGCATACCAGATGTTTGCTGATGAGTAAGAAAATACACTAAATCAGCATTTTAAGCAAGACTTGGAAATACAGCCACATAATTTACCTTGTTCAGATGACAAAGAGGTACCCACTGAAACTGTACCTGATCTAACTTTACTCTTTGACAGGGTAAGACCATCAAGGAGTCATTTCCTACAGACAACCTCTTTATATCTTCTTCCAGCATCCAAGGAAAGCCAGCAACTTCTGCCACCTAGAAAGCTTCTCATTAATTTCCAAGTCCATGTGAAACTTTAAGTATAATATTCCTCCAAGATGAGAATCAAAAAAATTATAACAAAACCCTGACAATAAGAAGTGGAGGTCCAAGAAGAAAAAAGGCTGTCAGGAAAAGAGGAAATCCTTCACAAACTGAAAACAGCATAAAAGAAACATCAACTAGTTTATTAAAGAGAAAACATCACATTCTGAATCTTGAAAGTTTATTTTGAAGAAGCACTTTATAGTCACCTGAAGTTCTCTCACCCCTCAATAGTATTTCACACATAATCAATATCAGAGCCTGAAGTCCCAAGGAAAAAATTGAAGCAGCTCTTCCAACCAGTTTGTCATTCCTAAGGTTTTGATCGTATTTTCCATCATAGGACATGGCAATAACTACATTTCCTTTTACTATTACTGGGACTTGGGCACTTTCATTTTAAAAAGTGATAAAGACAGCAGCACCAGGATAGGGCAGAATTCACCTTTGTAAGAACTACCTAAAAATGAGTTGGAAAACACCTTCCATAGGACAGGGTGATATGAAATTCTCCTCTGCCTTTCCTCGCTTCCCACAAGCACAAGCAAACCTTCCCTCCTCCTCCACAGGAGAGGACACCTTGTCAAAGCCTTGTCTGAGCCTCAGGCAGAAAGGCAGTGCAGACAGAAACCCCAAGGAAAATTCTGGCAAAGAGTTAACCAGAAAAAAAACCAACCAGTGGCTCAGGCGACTTCATGTAACAAGAAAAAGGTATTTTTTTCCCCTTCCCAAGATCTTTCTCCTTATCTAGAACAGCTTCTGATTCTTATGGGCTTTTTTTGTAGAATCAGAGTGGCTGAGGTGGAAAGGGGCCCCTGGAGATCATCGACTCCAAACCCCCAGTGCAGGCAAAACTCGAGCAGACTGCTCAGGGTTGTGGCTGAGTGTCTTCAACCATTTGATCAACACCACTGAAGAAAAATAGATTTTCTTGTATTTCTATCTGTGCCCATGGCCCCTTGTCCTGCACTGAGCAGCACAGAGAAGAGGGAGATGTAAATCTTGCCACATACTGCACGTGCAGCAGGGACAGCAGCCAGCAGCACAGGGAGGTGTGAGAGCATCCAGAGAAAGCAGCACATCTGTTTCAAGCAGGGCTACCATGAACCTGCTGCCAGGCCCCAGGTTAGGAAAATGTTACATTTCTACTGTTACTGGCTCACTAATAAGCAATAAAAATATTCCCATCTTATATAGTCACCAGAAAGAAAACTGACCTACAGGTCAGCCACACTCAAGCTTTATTTGTTTGACTGTTCCCTTCTTTTCCATACAGGTCTGAGAACCCCCACCTCACACAGACCCCAGCTTCCAGCCTGTTCCAAACCCCTGCACCCCCACCTCACACAGACCCCAGCTTCCAGACTGTTCCAAACCCCTGCACCTCCAGCTCCAGGACAGACCCCAGCTTCCAGCCTGTTCCAAACCCCTGCACCTCCAGCTCCAGGGCAGACCCCAGCTTCCAGCCTGTTCCAAACCCCTGCACCTCCAGCTCCAGGCAGCAGCCCCCTCACAGAGAGCAATAGTTCACAGCAACTATTCCTCCCCAGAGGAGTAACACCACAGCCCTCTGGCCAGTATCCACCTCTGCTAAGTCTCCCCAAACGTGGAGTATCACATTCCAGCAGTTAGCAAGGCAAAGGTGTTGGCACCTCTTCAGTTTCCACACATCATCACTGACTGCAAGAAATCATTACCTTCTCCACAGAGCTGCTAGAGAGGAGAGCTTGTGTGATGGAGAGGGAGACAGTCCTGGACGAGTGGTAGGTGGCTTGTCATCCTCCTTTTCCCTCAGAACATTATTCTGCACACTATCTTCCCAAAGAGTTCCTCCCTGGTAGCTGTTACAGACAGCTGCAAGAATCTTAGTAGCAAAAGCCTCAGAACGCTAACCAAGAATGTTTCTGAGCTGTGCATATATTTCCCCTAAACCACCATCCTGAATGGCCAGGAACTGACTGGGGAAAGGTTTTTCTTTTTCATACAAGCCTCCTATTTTCCAGTATTTGAGGGTCCATAAAACCAGAGCCTCAGTGACTAACAGAAACTTAACCTGGGACTGGCTGCTGCTGGGCTCCCAGCAGCCGACGTCTGCCTCAGGCCAAACAATCCAAGGTTTGATGCCTGCAGCAAGATCTACACTGTAGCTGTGTGGGCAGGCAGCAAAACATCCCCTGGCACCCGATCCCGCTCTGATGGGTGACTGACCTGGCACCCCACCCTGCTCTGATGGGTGACTTACAGTGGGGCTGCAGAAACACCCCCCCATCAAGAGGCAGCCTGGTTCCAGTGCAGGTTCTGCCAAGAGCCTGAGGGAGACACACCAAGCTGGGGACCCCTGCAGCCAGGTGAACAGGCCTCGATTTTCTCTGACCTGCTCCAGCCCATTTATTTTGCCCAGTGCCCACCCGGCTATTCCCTCCCCAGATCAAACCTTTTCTATTAATCCCAGTCATTCTTCAAATCTTTATCTCATTTTGCTGATTAAGCACTAATTCTAACAGCCAGTGAAGGCTGCTAAAAGTGACAAGTGTCAGTATTACAGAAATCCATTGCCACTATGCATATTTTGTTTGTGGAAGTTCCAATAAATCAGGAGAAAGCTACAGAAGTTAGTCCAAAGGCAAACTCATGCTAATAAACTGCATCTGGAGTTGCAGATTAAATACATCACTCCTCTGCTTAACAGACTTGTACTCTAAATCCCCTGACTTTCTAAGGACGTTATCAACCCAAATCCAAATCACACACATGCCTCCCTGAGCAGGGTCTGCTTTTTTTTTTGTGGTACCTCTGTTTACACAGCTTATCCCTTATCACACTGACAACACTGGGAACCACAGCAGATGGTCCCCTCAGACACAACTCTAACAGGTTTTCTCCACTCCCCCATTCCACTTTATTTTTTTTTTTTGTGCAAACAACTGATAAGGAAGGCTGCTGCAATGATTTACTGATAGCTGAAGTTGAAAATTGACAAAATGCAAACTGCTTTTGTTTTTCCTCCCCCCTCTCCCGTGAGCTGCTTAACCTCTTAACTACTAAGCAACATAGACAAAGAGTATTAATAATTGTACAAACCACACAGCCTGTCCGATTAGCATTTCAAACACAAGCAGTGTTGGTTCATTTAAAGATCATTACTCCCTCTCAAAGTTATGCCAGTTTCAGCAACCAGCCTCCTGCTACTAGAGACAAAAATATGAGGCGGTCTTCTTTGCTGTTACAAACACTCCCCTGCTGGTTTGGGAAATGCATTTCAATTCTAGCCAAAAGCACGGCCAATAGTCTACTGAAAACAGTCTTAAGCAGAATATGAAATAGAGACTGGACATTTCACATGCAAACATACATTTACTTTCATTAACAACCCACAGCAACCCAAAGCTCAGCGACACAAAAATCAAAATGCTCTCGATATTGCCACCAGAAAAACAGAAAGATGCTTCAAACTGAGCCCCACAGAAATTCTGTTAAGCACACAAGGTTTGCTCACTCTTACTCCTGGAGAGCACGAATCTGCACAACCACTTTACAAACATTTGTGAAAAAACCTAGGCCCTGGCAAAAGCATCTCAACTATCCATCTGTGAAGCAGCATCTGCAAGTGGGCGGTGGTGGACAGACAGACCCAGAGGGCTTTCTGCAATGCAGGCCGTGCCTGTCACCCCTGAACACTTGCTGGGCAGAGCCCCCAGTTGTTCCTGCTCAGGAACAGACACGAGCAGGTACAGGTTTGTGATGGTCACTGTCTGATGCTTAAGAGGAACAGAGAGGAAAAGTTGCACACAAGACACCTGTAGTGAATACAGGAGTCATGCAACATCCCTTATAACACTTGACACCTCACAGGTTTTTCTCTTCGTGAAGAGAATCAAACAGAAGAACAAATTCTGTTTCAATGTGATGATTGTTTTACACCAGGGGTTGAGGGGCAGGGGAGAAGCAGGCACAAAGGTGGCTTCAAACAGTAGTCTCTCCTGATGTATGCTACTCTGAAAACTTGAATTAACTAATTAATGAGACAGTGAAAAACTTCAGTATCATTACTTCAGATACCTGCAGCATTGTCTTTCCTTGACTCAAACCTGTGATTCTGTTTGGTTGTTTGTTTTTTTTGGTTAAAACTAACATCCCATAGAAAAATACTAATAATTTAATACATGGATACAGAGAGAAGATGAAACTGCACAGCAGAACTACTCATAACACTAGCCTGATCCCTGGCTGGCTGCTTTATTTTACTTGCTCAGGTAACATAACAGAAGATATTACAAGAAGTTACGAAAAACTCCTGACAACCTGGAGGGTCAGTAGATTAGAAATGCAGCTATAGATGAAGACATAAATATTACATAGTTAAAAAAAAATAAAATTATTTCAAAGTATAATACAAGAAAAAGAACACAACTCAAACATACTTGTGCCTGCAATCACAAATAAGCTCCAATTGCTGTAAAATCAGGGAAACAAAGCCGGATTTATTTCTCTCTAGAGGTAGGTAAGACAAGAGAAGAGGTGAGGAACCTGCTTTTGCCCTGCAGATACACCTAAAACAGATTCACAGTCAACCATAAAGCACAAAAAGTTAAAATTCATCAGAGCTGAATCTTTCTGGAAGGGAGGTATCAAATGAACCCACAAACACTATAAATAGGACAGCAGAAGACTGGGAAAGATAATTTAAACATAGATATCCATACGTCAGAAATTCCACGATTAGACAGTAAAACTTCTAGCTTGGATTCCAGTTATCTAATGAAGGAGAGATTAAGATGTACAACAAACCTATTTGCTCATTCTTTGTTTATCCAGCAGTCATCCATCATAACTTCAACAGATTAAAAAAAAGGATTCTTCACTTGTCAGCAGCAAAATTCCCCACTCAGAGCTCAGTTATTACAGGTTATCAGTGTTTACAAGTCTGCTGGGAATCCACTAAAAAAAAAGACACCAACAGAAACCAGTATCAGGATGACACCTCTTTCAGCTCTAGACACAACCCACAGGCAAATGCAGTTGCAGCAAAACAAACAGTTTTATATTCACTGATAATGCTATACAGGTTCACATGGCTGGGGGGAAATGGGGTCACTTTTTTTTTGCTTCTTTTGACTTTTACAAACTTATGTCCTTGCTAAGTTTCAGATCTAAAAGCACTGTCCACTTCTCTGAACTGCTCAGGGCTGACCACAGGTAAGAGCTCTGGGCCTAGCTCATTAGTCTCACCATGTGGAAGCAGGCAGATGATGGATCCACGGGCTATTCAGCCACAGGCACTGATCACCTCCTCCAGTGAGCATCACAGTTGCTCATTAGTTTTTTAAACAAACAAAAGAAACACTGGGAAGGTTTTCCATTAGGTAATTGCAGAAGTAATCAACAGCAGTGTGTCAAAAGTGTTAATCACCTCACTTGCTTCCCAATAATCGTCATTACTGCAGCCACACCAATGCCCAATAATTGTCATTACTGCAGCCACACCAGTGAACCTCAGCATCACAACCTTGTCCTGGGCAGCACTTCAATGCTTGAACTTCACCGGGCTTACAAGCTAACGAGTATAAACACATTAGTGCCGTTAGAGCTGCTGCTCTACTGTAAATACACACATTAAAAACCATTCTGCTGTAGTGTGGAGAGGACTAGATGGAACAGCAGTATTTAGATTCTCTGCTGGGAGCTTTACAAATAAATACACAGCTTAAATGAAGGGAAGGGTGTTGTGGTCAGAATGAAATCTCTGGAAGGCCACGATGCTGGTCACTGCAAAACCTTCCTTCTGAGATAGAGGAACAGTTTGGTTCTCCTCCTGTAACAAAAGGATGAATTTGAAGCCTAATTGACATACCTACTTAGCTGGAAAATACAGAGCTGAAATCCATTTTTCAAGATACATGAAAACACACAGTGCACACTGAACCATACAGAAGCTGAACCCTGCAACTGAACTGTTTGAAAGGCTTCTGATAAATACTGTTCAGGAGCAACAGGAAAACAAGTCAACATAATTAACTTCTCTACTAATAACACAAATTTTACCTGTACATAAAGTATATTTTAAAAAACAGGGATACATTTCTATTTAAACTAGTCTGAAGATAATTATGAATGCAAACTCTGGCTGAACTTCAAGCATTCAGGTTTTTAAACATTAATTTCCTTAGCCTATGTGCATGTCAGAATGAAAGATTGCTGTCTGGATCCAGACATGCAGTATTAATACTGAACACGTGCATTCATTTCAGGTCAGCAGACTCTCCAGCTCTCTCAGTGAATGGAAGGAGTAGCACACTAATTAAAACCCCTAGTAGAAGTTCACAATGGGCTATCTATTCTGAACAGCTCCCATACAGACAGGCTGCAACACAAGCACTTCATGACTTTAGTGAGTCTGAAGGGAACTGAACTGCCCCTCTTGTAAACCACTAATTGTGCCCCTTTCTGAGCAGCTTCTACCTTTTCATCCTACTAGCGGTTTTTCCAAGGCAGCCCAGTAAATATTTCATGGCCGAGGGTTAGATAAGAAAGAATAGAGTGAGCTTGGCTTAATTTTGTCATTACCTTATTATCTAAAGGTAAGATTATTTTGAAGCATTCTATCTGGGCACTTCAGAAACTCTGCATTTCAGAGCTGATCTGAGAGCAGTGTGAGCAAAGCCCAGGCATCTCAGCCCACATTACCTGAGAAGATATTGATGCACTCACAGTTTAGGGTAAACATTTGGCTTTCACTTATTTTTATATTACACTTCTGGGACTGGTTTGGTTTTTTTTCTCTGGAGCATGTGCTAGACTGATGCCCAGAAATAACCTGCCATTTCACAAAGCAAAGTGTTTGTATAGTAGTGTTTCTTGCAGAACAAGAGACAGCACTGGGTGTCTGACACCACCCAGCACAGGCAGCCCCCTGCCCAGCCCCATTCCTGCTGCCCACCACTGACTCCCAGAGCCTGAACTCCTGGCAACCACAGCAAGTGAGCAGGAGTCAGTCCCAAAGGGAAACTTCTGAAACACATTTGTTCCTCAAGTGCAATTGATAATTGCATTAAATGCTTTCCAAGCATACAGTGATATTGGTCTTTTAACTCAGAAGATAAAGACAAAGAGTTCCTTTTCCTTCTTGTATTACCAAGCACAAGAACTGACTCTTACTATTCCCACAGAGGCACTAAACTTTCCCACAGGGAGCATCAAGATGATGACATCTCAAAAATATTATTAAATATTTAAAATATATTTAACATAATATTTTAATATAGCTTGAATTCATATGTTCAATATTAATAATATTTAATATAAAAATATACTGAATAATCTGTCTGTTTCAGAAGCCACCTGTTTCTCCACACTGCCACCAAGGCCCCATGAAGGGAAATCTCAAGTGAGGCCTAATCCCTTCTCTATGACAACCAGACACTTTTGACCCCTTTACTGGCCAGAAGAGCAGATCACACCAATCCACACTCCAGCCCAGGACAGCTATGCAGAATGTTACATGTCATAAATGCTACGTGGGATGTAAAGAGCCTCCTGTACAAACGTGGCACCTGTGTGAATTGTTTGTGCTAGCTGAACAATATGGATGGTACCTTGGTAACAGGTGCTGCTTTAGATTATACATTCAAATATCATAAATAACAACAAAGGACACCTGAGTTTAGGCTTCTACAGCAGCTGTTCATCTTTAAATGACTGCAAAGTTTTCAGCACACAGAGAAATGAGTCTTTGCAAGTACAAACACAACTAAAGGAGCATTTTGCTTCCTTGGTACACTATCTGGTTTTTCTCACATGGCACTATACCGTTATATTTCATTTTAACTAAATCAGCTAACATACTTTGTCTGCTGTAAAACAAAAAACACATCTAAGTACACTTGACTTGCATCTCTCTCCTAGTAACATGTAATCTTATCATGCACTTCTGGTTTAAATCACTGTTGCTCCTACTGAGAAACATCCACTGCAAAACAGTAAGAAAATTTAAATATAATGGTTATTAATACATGTTGCATTGAGCTTTTGTTAGAACACAGCACATTTGTCTCTTCATTTACATCACTAAACCATCCTGTCACTATATTACCTCCTAACATACAGGAACATAATTAGGAATATTTACAAATCATCACATTAAGGATAAATTTGAATAGAAGTGTTCTTTTTCACAAAACACAGAAGAAAAGAATTTGTGAAGTTTACCATCCTGGGTTGGATTTATCAAAAGAGAGCACTGGTTTATCAAACATGTTCACAACTCCATCACACATCATCAAAGAACATGAGACTGGTTAAACCTAACAAGCATTTCTTGCAACTTCGGGGTTTTTTTTTTTCAGCATATAGGATACTACTCAATATATAAATGTTATTACAGACCCGGACAGGATCTGTATCTCTCCAGACTAAGACAGTATTTTATCAGCACTTGCAGGACAGCACAAGGAGCAGTTACCTCTTCTCAGAAGCTCAGAGGCCTCTGCAGCAGCAGTTTAGGATGTGCCAGCAGTGTCCCTGCTTCTCTGCTGAATGGGATCTATGGATCCTAAACCACCATCACCACAGCAGTCACACAGTACATAGCAGCACTGAACTGAAAACTAAACCCTGAGCCCTCCCACAGAACACCATCTGAGCTAGCAAGAAATACAAATCTTTAGTTCAACTCAACTAGAAATTCTACTGATAGCCTGGCCAGGTGACTTTCTATCAGAACTTACAAATCTCACATGCCTACCTATAGACACAAAAGCCCTCAAGAACTGGAGGGCTGACTAAACACTGAAGGAATTTACTCATTTTGAAGGAAGATAAGGTTTAAAAAAAAAAAAAAAAGGGGGTCTTCCTACATTAATAACTGGAGTAGAAAGAATCAGGGTGTTCACTCCAGTGCCTGTGCACCTCTGCTAGGTGTCTGACTTGACATCAGAGCTCCCTACATAATCAAACAAAAAAAGCCCATACTATTGAACTCCCACCTGCAGGGTCTGCTTCAGCAGCTCCAGTCTCTCTTAATTTAGCTAATTAGACTTAACCTAGGAGCCTATCTCTCTGAAGATGTATGCTAAAACCACTTGTTCAACACCTATTCTGATATTTCAGCATTCCCAAGGTATTCCTTTGCTTATCATCACTTTCATGGAGCAGCTAAAAGTTTACCTTTAAACAAGGATGAAACATCCCATTTTAACAGTTGTTTGGTTGGGGACTTTTTGCCCAAGGAAGTCTCTTCAGTTTGTTCCACAATGACACTTTAAAAGATACTAAACTATTTTCAAGCGTTAACAGTGAAAACATTTGAGAAACAATGATAGAGAAAGTGTTGCCAAAAATTAGGACACACTAGAGAGGTTAAAAAAAGTATGGTTTATAATATAAGAAGATATGAGTAGTTCTACTAAAAATACATCTAAAATCTACCTCATTCATCGGGCTTTAAACCCTTCATTTTAGGAATCAGTTTATTGAGAATATGGTTTGCAACATCCATGGTGCATATGGTTTAAATACTGAAAGGTGTCTAATGTACCTGGGAATCTTGGTATCAAATACCACACAGCTTGTTTCAAGCCACATACTCCTGTATGTTAGCAAGAGAAGAACCAGTTCCACACCTCCTACACATCACAGTATAGATTGGTGATTTAGTCCCTGGTACCTTAAGTAGGTGTTCAAGGAAACAGAATTGCTTTTACAAAAAGCTGGATTAATGAAAAGAGGCCCATCTCTGAAAGCTTCAACCAGTCTTAGAGAGGGTGCTGCTGAGCAGGCATTTCTCACTGTCCTGATGTCACAGAACACACAAACCCAACCCCACTTCAAAGGAGTTTTCAACTTCCCCCCCACACACCCTGAATCTTGGACAAATGCTGCCAGTTTGTAATAATCTTCCTTCTTGGAGTGCCCATTACCAGCAGGGATGAGCAAGGCAGACCTCTCCAATTACAAATACCTTCTTGAATCACAATCTGGGCACAGTCTCTGGCACAAAAAGTCCAAACAAAACCACACCACCAACACAAAACCACAGTCCTTCAGCAGGTGGCTCACCTGAAAGACTAAGAACCTATAAATCAGTTCAGACAAAAACAGTATTTGTATTATTAAAACACCTTTTTGCAGAACTAAGTTAATTGAGACACAGGCAGAAAGCTCTCAACTTGAGCCAGCTACGTGTTACTAATTCATTCTAGGAGCTGCCTTACTGCTTCAAACCAAGGGCTGTGAAAACCTACAAAATAAGAAAGAGTTACATTAAACTAATTCTTTCACATTTTAAACTGAAAGGTAACTGCTCTGGAATAAGGGATCAGCAGCTGTGGGTATATACACTACAGTTAGGTATTTATAAACTGAGGAGCCTTTTCCCTAAGCCAGCAGCCCTCCTCAGCTTCTCCACTGTGCACACACTCTTACCACCCAGCCTTAAAGAACTAACTCATCCTCATCACCCTGATTGCCTTGTCTTGGAAATTAGATATGGTTAGAACTCATGTGCCACCTCCTCCTGGCACACAGGCTGTCAGAACACTTCAGTACAAATGAGGTTTCCCTAAAAACTCAGTGAAAAAAAAACAGTTTTAATAAAGAAAAAGTAACTTCATCTAGAGTCTTCCTGTGAGAAAAGCCCCCGTGCCAGTATCTGTCAACATCTCTCATCTGTTTGCCTTGTAAAAGAACCGAGTGTTATCCAGATCTTCCCTCTTCTCTGCAGTGTGTGCTCAGCACACCTGGAGCTGCAGGTAGAAATTGACCCAGTGATTTCACTTTACACCAGGAAGGGGAGTCGAGCCAGCATTGTATAGACACAACAAAAGAATCCCCGATACACCAGCACGGGTGTGAGCAAAGGCAGTAACCAGCAGCATCCCAGGAGTGAGGAACAACCCTATGATTCAATAAATCCACATCACCCTTACAGGAGGAGACAACTACGGTGTTCGGCAACCACAGCTGTTCTCCCCTCCCCAAAACACGAGTAATACACTTAATGCAACGAACCACACATGCACACAAACATGCAACCTGGCAACATAAATGCTATTTTTGCACGACACAGACCCCTTGGAGGTTATAATTGCTTTTTTAATGACACAGCAGAAGCTACAGCTGAAGAAACTTTCTTCGTTGGCTGGAATAATCCACATCTTTTAAGAGATGCAAACTTCCCTGACATACGTACCTGAGAACCAGGAAAATCTGCCTTGCCAAAATGTCTAACTTGTTTTTAACCTGCACAGTAAGGGCAACGGGCTGCTTAGGATACTGTTCTCCCCACACACTGAAAGCCTCCTGCAAACAGAGCTCAGGAAAAACCCTTCCACCCTCCTGATTGGGCAGGAAAGCTTGGGCTGCATCACGTCCCCACGGCGCAGCTCCACACCCAGCAGCTTGCTCTGGACCTGATCCTTGCCATGAACCAACAGCCACTGCACTCAAAGGAACAGGGCACAGGCACCCAGAAGCCAAAAAGCCCATTTTACAGAGGAAAAGAAAACAAGTTAGAATGATTTTATCCTTCCTAGCCAGGATTCTGCAAAGGAAGTGTTCGTGTAACTGGCGTGAACGTACACGGGTGATGATCAATTAAGGAAAATCATACAAATCCCTCTAATCTCAAAAGACTTTTATACTAATCACTGCTTCATTTCCTATGTGACCATATTCGACCTAGCAATGCAGCTCATTTTTTTTTCCTGAATAATCTTCCAGGGTATTTACACAAGCCTGATGCCTGCAATGCTTCTGCATTAGTAACAATTGTGGGCGAAACAGGAAAAATTTTACCTCGCTTGCTAGGGCTGCCTCTGAACTTTTAAGTCCTTACCGAGAGTGCAAAGTAAGTCCCTGAGCCAAGAGATCACTTGTAGTGAGATCAATTAAGTGACTAAATTGAAAATAAAATTCAATAAAATGCCATTTTTAACCTAAATGTTAATTTAAACGGTTCTCCCGGCCAGGTTGCAGCGTCCCTGGCCGAAGCACAGTTCCACAGTGCCATCTAGCAGCGACTGCAGCACAGCGCTCACTGCTCACTGTGACACTCAGTGTTCCCAACACCCCAACACTGCAGTACATTCACCAGTGAACAAACCCACACTACTGCTATAAGAAAAGCTAGAGTTGAAACTTTACAGCTCGAATCTACTCCAACTGCTATAGTTCTCTTCCCACTAAAGTGATTAAAGAGGGAGAGGTGTTGAAAACATTTTTCTCTGAAGTTATTGTTTCTGAAAAAAATCTTTCTCGAAGTGCTCGGGAGAGGGTGAGCAAGGATTAGCAGAACTCTTATTGTAGTGGAGCCTGGAAAGCTCTTATGGCAAGTCCAATACCAAAATGGAACTTTGATTTCGCATTTCTCTGAAATTCTTTCTTCACTAAATTGAAATGGCCAAGATCTGTCTGTCTGCCCTGACTAAAACCGTTGAAACATCTGAAGTGACACCACTAACATCGAGTTTTCTAACTTACTGAGGGGGGGGGGGGGGGGGAGGGAAACAGGATATTTAAGATATTTAAATGAAGATATTTAAAAGATTGACATCAAGATTCTTTACCAGATCAGTTTGCACAAAATACCTGCAGAAATCCATCACTGCATAAACCGCTACAAGAGTGTTCCAAGGCTAAAGCTCTGGTTTCACAAGCACACACTAATTCAGCACAAGTCCTAGTGCTAAATGAAAGATGAGCTCTCTGCTGAACACTCAAAGCTATTAATGCTCTGCCTCTTCCTTTCACAACGTCCAAGTCCATATGCACAGATACATCCAAATATTTGTCCAACTCTGCAGTAAATCAAAACAAGGAACTAATCTGGCTTTAGAGTAAAAAGGCCAAAACATAAAACAAATGGTGCCAGAGTATTTTTGAAATGACAGTATAAAAAATAAAGGCAAACAAACAACACAAGTGTGATGTCAACTTTTGGCTTGGCCACTCAGTTTCTGTGGTTTAAAGCTGCACTGTTGCCACTATGGACAGCAGCAGTGCCCCTAAACAAGCCACAAAAGCAAACCTGACACACTGTAAAGCTCTTCAAGTCAGCAGCATGCAGTTCAGAGCCATTAAAATGGGTGCAGAAAAGCAAGGTATCCTGTTCAGGGTGGTATACAAGCTGGCACTAAGACTTCAACTTCCTCATCTTCAAAACTCTAAAACTATCTCCCATAAATATTTTCTTAAGTGGATCTCACATTTTACTCTTAAAAATACTATGTCAGTTATGATGGAGTTATTCAGCCCCAGAAGTTAAAGCAGATTTCAGATATCCTGGGACCTAAATTGGAAGGTTTCACAAATGACAGCTTGAGTAAGGCATCAAAAGTCCACCTAATATCCATTTATCAGAACTGTACACAGTTGTTACTGCTGCACTTGTAGATTGATAGGAGAGGAGAAATTGTCAGAAATCCAGAGAACATGACCTATGAGAGAAACTTTTAGGAATTAGGTCTATTTATCCTAGACACAAGACACCTCCAGAAAGAAGAGGTAACAGCCTTCAAATGTGTGAAAGGTTGCTGTGAAGAAAAGAATCGGATGCTCTCCATACCCATGAAAGAAAACACAGGTTGTCTATAGGCTTCAAGTGTCCTAAAAGATTCAAAACCACTGTTCAACCAGAAAGGCAGTTAATCACCCAAGAGGGGTCAGGACCTATCCATTACTTACTTATCCATTTTGACAACCACCTAAAACAAAGGTGGGTGGAAAGCCCAGGCCCAGGGGAGGAAAGGTCAGGCAGGTGCCTTTTGGTCCCACGACCTGTGGCAGACTGCAGAGTAGGAGGCTCTGCCAGTCATGGACACAAACCTACTCCCTGCAGATGGGCAGGGAAAACAATTCCTCCGTCCTCCTCTGCACCAGTTTACACCCCAGAAATCAACTCCTCTGCCTGTACCCAGCACCTGTTTGCCAGCTGGTGAGCAGCATCCCACCAGGTGCTCCTAAACTCTGGAACTCCTCCCCAGCTCTGTGCAGAGCAAAGGTGAAGATCAGTCCCCTGCAGAAATCACTGCAGTGAGGAGTCACTGAGCTCTGACAGCTACAGCTCTGGATGAGCTGTCAGCCACCCGAGAAAGAAAATGCTGGTTTTCTGCTCTGTTTGTATTTGGAAAATCATGGGTAGACCCAAAGACAATTCAGAAGACCTATTAGTTTCCCAACAAGCTATATTTTTTTTGGTACAAAAAGACAAGTGTAACAGCAAAACAGTTTGTGAAGAAACTCCCCCTTCCTCTCATAAGTTTAACTGATTTTTGTTGCTGTTTGAGTTTTTTGGTTTGTTTTAAAAGTATTAACCATAACATTTTGCTCCTTTAATGAAAAATTCTGATAGGGTTTTCCCTATTCCACTACGAAAGAATATTTGGAACTGCTGAGAATATAGCAACATGACTGTGCCTGATTTAAACTTCTTAAATTCTTATTTTCTAATTAGACTTTTAAAGCATATTCAGCATATTCCTCATATTCCTTTCATCACTACCAATTGTAAGAGCTCAAACTGTTAAACAAATCCTGGCTACTGGAATTTCCCCTCACCTGATGGTCTAACACCTTTACATCCACAAAAGAATATTAACATTTGCCAACAGTAGGTGAATTTTTCAAAGCATGATAAAGAAAAACAGAATAATGCCAACCCACAAAAAACAACAGTGTTTCAAAAGTCAACTATCACTTAGGGAATCAATTAAAAGCAAGCACACTTTTACCCGTAAAGCCTGGCCAACAAAAGCTGAGGGACCAAAATGCCTAATAAAATCAGCAGCCAAGTGATCTGTCTTCTATTAAATTGCAAGCCAAAAAGCTCACTTCTCTATACACCAGTGTCTTGTACCAATCAGCAGCAATACAGTTCTGGCACCATTGACTCAAAGCCTATTTATAGCCATCCAACACAAAGTTTCTGCTTTTCTCCTTAGTTTCTTTCTGTAAGCAAATTCCAAAGCCAGGGATTTGACACACAAGACAAATGCTAATGTCTTGGGTTTGAACAGAAGAAGCCTGTTCCTCAGCCCCAGTGCTCAGTGTGCCAACTCCAGCTGGTAGCACACAAATGCCAAGAGACTCACAGAAGTGCACTGGAGCTTTGGGGTGTCTGTGCAAATACACCATACCCTGAGGAGCATGGCTGTTGTGAAGGCTGCTGCAGGTCCCCACAGGTGCTGGGCTGGCTGGTCACAGCACCTATCCCACCTTCCTCAGGTGTTTGAGGTGAGCACACAGAGGAAAAAGTAACAACAGCACAACACATTAAATTAGATCATAGAATGATTTGGGTTGGAAGGGATCTTAAAACTCATCCAGTCCCAACCCTCTGCCAAGGGCCGGGACACCTCCCACTAGAGCAGGTTGCTCAGAGCCCCATCCAGGCTGGCTCTGAACACCTCCAGGGATGAAGCATCCACAACTTCTCTGGGCAACCCATACCAGTGTCTCACCACTCTCACAGTAAAAAAACAAATTCTTCCAAAAACTACCTCATTTTGGAAACTTAGGATGGCAGTGTCCTAGTGACAATAGTTATCATCTACCTGAAATGTTAGCCTTGAGCTCTGCCAGTTAATTACTGATGCCAACCTGAACACCATCTGCTTTTACACTAGTACTTATGCTGTGGCCATGCATTTAAACTGTGAACATTTGTTCAGCAGCCCTTCCAGTTTGCAGTGTCTGGGAGCAATACACACTATGTGAGTCTCTGTAAGATTATGACAATAAATTTTAAATCATTCCTTAATGAAAGTAAGCAGATAGTCACAATGAGCACTACAAGCAAAACTCTCAATGTTTCTAAGTCTGTATAGAAGTTAAACAAATCTTCCTAGCTAGATGAACAAACATAAAGCAGAAAGGGGCTTCCAATTGGAACAGTTCTTCAAAAAGGTGGATTTCAAACCTTATGAACCTCAGACTCATAATACAGAATCCTTAGAAAGGGAACTAAAGAGGTCAAAACAAAACCTACTTTAAGATTAAAAAATGGTAACTCCGAGACAAAACATAAGGAAGAAACACAGACCTTCCTAATATTTAATAGCAAAGTTGGCAACTAAATGTACATCAGATCAGAATCACAGCACGGTGGGGGCTGGAAGGGACCTCTGGGGATCACAGAGTCCAATCTCCTGCCAGAGCAGGGTCACCCAGGGCAGCCCACACAGGAACAGATAGATCCAGGTGGGGCTGGAAAGTCTCTAGAGGAGACTCCACAGCCTCTCTGGGCAGCCCATACCAGGCTCTGGCACCCTCACAGAAAAATGTTTCCTCAAGTTGAGGTGAAATTTCCTATGTTCCAGTTTGTGCCCTTTGCTTCCCGTTGTGTCCCAGGGCACCACTGAACAGCCTGGCCTCTTCTACTCGACACCCACCCCTCAGATCTCTGTAAACATTCACCAGCTCCCCTCCCAGGCTGCTCTTCTCCAGGCTGAACAGCCCCAGGGCTCTCAGCCTTTCAATATTATTGATAGCAAGGAATGTAAATTAAAGCCGATTTAATTCAATGCACACGACTGCACTTGGAATAATCACCCAGCACCCCTAAAGTAAGCGAGAAGCAGCGCTCGGGAGGAATGGGCCAGCGCAGGGCCCTGCTCGGAGCGTTCCCGCCCAGCGGCAGCCGAGCCCGGGCCGCTGCTCCCCCCTCCCGGCCGCGGCCGGTACCGCACGGGCCGCGCAGACCCGCCCGGAGCCTTCGCCTTCCAGCGGCGGTTTGCAGCTGAATACAGCATAGGGCACCAGAGCCCGGTTGCTTTTGCGTGTGACTACCGTGCAACAGTTTGATAGGAGGAAATCGGGAAGTTAAATCGGAATTTGCTCGCGTGCTCTGAGGGGAACAACGCTGGATCATTGACAACATAGAAAAGGCCTAAAAGCAAAGCGCAGGCAATGCAAGGCAGCAGCAGAGACACAGCAAGGTCAGGATGGGGCTCTGGGAGAGATATAAAACATATACACATGTTGTTCCTTGTTTTCTTGGTAACAGGACCTGTTTTTATACCCGAGAGCCACAGAAACAACAGGCCAACATGAAAATATCCCAGTTGGGCCATGGAGAAGGAAATACAAATAAAATTTATCTCTTTTAGACAGGAATATGTGTTCCCCCTGATGAGAAAAAACACCAGAACCAACGTGTATCTTGTATGTAGTCAGTGAATTCCTACTGTCTCCAGCCAGCCTCCACAACCCCACGGCAGCCCTCAGGCCTGGCAGGAGAACAATACAGGTTAGTGCTCTGCATTTGGAGACACAGCTCAAGATAGATTGTGCTAGGATCAGAATTCCCACCAGCAGCAGCCAGAAACTCACCTGGCCTCTGTAGAGTAACAAAGCAAAGGCAGCTCACACAGCACCCACACTGCACCTGGCAAAAAACACCCTCCCAAAATATATTAAAAGCAGCTTCTTACAAAGTCCCTCAGCAAAGGCCAACTATGGCAAGGCTAAGAGAACTTTCTTCCTAATCAGCAGTTTCTCAAAAACGAGCAACTAGCAGCTAAGCCTCATATTTCTTATCAAATTTAATTGTGGCTAAATTTCACCAAGAGCCTGAAGAGAACATTAACCCTCCTCCAGTATTTCCCAGTCACCACCAGGGTTTTTTTTTCCTGGTGCTCCTACAAATGCTCGATCAAAATAAGATCTTGGTCCTACTTCTGAGTGTACATGCTGAAAAATCTCTAAGTTATAAAAACCTGGTCTATTCTCCCACTAGCTTTTATAAATGAGTACTTGGAGCACAAAGAACCGTGAGGTCTGTGAACCTAAAGTGTCAGCAGAGCATTCTACAAAGCTTCACATCACCTCTATTTCCATGTTGAACTCATTTCATCACTGCTACTTACACTTCATTTACTGATTGTTTAACCATCTACTACAGGGACACATTCCAGATATGAGGATGCACGTTACCAGAAGCTGAAATTTACCTTTCATGGTTCAATCCTTTTCAGTCTCATTCTTCTGGATTACATGAAGTTCAGCACTGCCAGAGCTAAACCCTATTGCACAACCACCAGAGCATGTACTCAATTGCTTTGCCACTAGAATTAACCCCAAATATGCACATATGCTTCATCTGACCTATGGAATCGCTCTACTAGTATCTCTGATGATGCTGTGCACATAGGATTTTAGGCTCTTGGGACTGCTCCCAACTTCCAGTTGCCAGCTCTGCAACCATGAAACACTAAATGAAACCAAAAAACATCAACTGAATTTAGATGGACTGTAAAACAGGTGATTTTAAGTGGGACAAAGAAAACAGTACACACTTGTCACACCAAGCTCTAATGGCAGTAATAAAGCCACTGAAGGGAAAACACAAGGTAGCTCTTTCTAGTTCTCTCATCAACCGGGGAAGCGTTTCCCAGTTTGAGAATTGGGAGTTCTGTAACCAAGACAACACCCTCAAAACTGGACACTCCACAGAAAGTTGCCTAATAGGAGTAAGAGAGTGATTCTGAGGAAGCTGAGGGTGTTCTTGTATCTTGCCCTGCTACAAGTCAGGAGTGGTCAGTAACACAGCTCCAGCCACACACATATTGGGAGTTTTTCCAGGGAATGCAGGAGCAGTAACAGTGATGTGCTCTGCTGTCAAAACCAGTCATACATTAGTTTATAGTGTATAGGGAAGATGCATTGCTGCAGCTGAGTCACAGCAGGATGCTCTATAACTCCATGCTGCCAGACAGCACCCCAAAAATATCCAACACCCACCATCATCCCACTCACTGCCTTGCAGGACACTTCAGCCTGCACTGGGAATACCTATATTCCTCCCAAAGATCTGTGAAGTCCTGATTGTCCCCATTTGTGCAATCCCATCTGTTCCATCCCCTGAATATCACCATTTTTCCTCTATGTCCCATTTCACCCTCTTCCTCATCCTCTTAACCGCCTCACCATGGACGTTTCCCATTCTGATCAGATGACAAGAGCTCTTTCATCACCTTGGAAGATGGCTCTTGATACATCCAACAACCATTTCAGCAGCAGTGAAACAACAGGAGTACATGCCAAGCACCAAGCCACATCCCAAGCATTCACAGAGAGCAGGGTTTTCAAGCCTGAGCAGCAAGACCCAAAACACAAAGCGAACTTGTGACAAGCTGCATTTCAGCCCTTCTGAAAGCAGGAGGCTGCTGGAACTGTCAAGACAATTACCTCATTTGAACAGCAGGTACAGAAGCAAGTTCACCTACCACCTCTCAGTATCAACAACCAAAAGCTTTTACATTCAGATAATCAGTCAGTTTGAAAAAGAAATCTGTTGCAGCAGCCATGCAGGAGCCACTCAGTACTGTGACTCTACTTGGTTACAGACTATGGAGGGTTCTTCAGCAAGGCTACAGAACACCCCCTGAGTCAGTTCTATCCACTGCTCAGCTGCTTCAGAGCAGGACAGCACCATGAGTATCTATGAATCTATGAATGAGTGCAGTGTCACCAAGGAAAACAGCTCATTGCCAGGGAAGCAGTCTGGGTTAGTTTGTGTATTGTTACCTCTCCTTCCCCCATAGAGTTCTAAACTATCTTGTTTTTCTAAACTGACAGTGTAATCACAGACATTTGAAAAGCAGAAATCTGAAAGCAAAAACTAAACTTGAACTCTGATTGATAAAGCTGAATATCAAGCACTTAATAAGCAGATAATAAACTCTTGTAGCTTAAAAAAAAGACTACTAAAAATACCTCAGAATAAGGATGGCTCACAGCACCCCAAAGTTACAGGGTAATCACTGCTGTTTGTTTTACAAGATATTTACAAAGCAAGGGAGAAGCCTTATCAGCAGGGTGGAGATGAAAGAAACAAAATCAACTGCTGATTCTGAGCAACTAAAAGTACATGCTGGAAAGCAGCAGCAATCTCAGTCAAAACACCCCATCAACCACCACACATGCTGCAGAGACATTATTGTAGGTTAACAAATGTACAGAACACAGTGATATGTTTAAGAGTTCTCTCTACAAAATAAATAAAGAGATCTACAGCTTTATTGTGCACTATAGAAGTGCTTCTAAAACAAATTAAAGCACCAGGTTCTGAATTGTGATTCACAATTCACAGTCTTGGTCATTTTATTTTCCACTCTGGTGATAAAAGGGAAGCTGCAGCTCACTTTGCTGTGTCTGCCTGGGGATGGCCCAAGCCTAAGCAACCATGGTTTATGCAACACGAGGAGCACTAGGTAATGTCTCTGAACTCTCAAGTCTGCATTAGTCTGTAGCACCTTATCTCTTCCCATAGCAGACTAAGTAGGTTTCCTTTTATATCTGCCTTCTTTTCAACATGAGGTCTTAAGTAGATCAGACCATTTGTTCTTCCTTTTCTTCCTTCCTTCTCTTACTCAAATTCACTGTTTGAGCAGAGGGGCAGTCTCAGGGATAGCTCAGCTATATCCACTGGGAAACACAACTGACAAGCAGAAGAGGCAATAAGGAAATTATTTCTTCAACAGTATTTCAAAATATTATTTGAGATATGCTTTAGAGAAATACATTCCTACTCTGCACAACAATTTCAGGACTGTAAGACACAGAACATGGACTATAAACATTAAGCTTTAGTAGGAATTGGCAAATCTTCCAGCTCCAAATCCTGCCAACAAATACCATAAGCACAGAAACAGAACTGAGCTCTTGAGGAGGCAAAGGAAGGAACTGATGAAAATACAGCATCTTCCCAGCCAACAAACTTGCAGGAAAAAAATGCAGGAGACAGTAAAATGGATGCCTAAACAAAGGCTAATCTAAAAATTGCACATGCAAAGTCTATAATAGAACCTAGTTTCCATGTGCTAAATCAAAGCCAAGCCAACTGAATTAGCAACAAAACTCCACCTCCTTTTTGCTTCTGAAATCCCATGCCTCAGGAAGAGAAAGTTCCACACTGGCATTTCTTTCTAAAGAAGTAGTGTGTAGTGCAGATACGCTGTGGCTGGTTTAGTTTCTGAATTGCTTCCTCTTCACAAAAGTTACAGTTGATTCTTCTGATATTTGTGAGCCATTAGTACTGTCTTTCCTCAACCCCAGCAACTTTTCCAAGGACTGAGAGAAAGCTTTGGACATGAACAGCCTCCAACCAAAAGCATCACAAAACAACAATACCAATTACCTGATCCATCAAAATACATTTGAGAGGGGCTGGGCCAAAAGCCACTCATTCCAGAGCCAGAAACCTAGACAAGCCAACAAATGCCAATACAGCCCCCTGCCTGTGTCTGACTGTACACCTGCAGTTCCATAGAATGCCAATGCAGCCCCCTGCCTCTGTGTCTGACTGTACACCTGCAGTTCCATAGAATGCCAATGCAGCCCCCTGCCTCTGTTTCTGACTGTACACCTTCAGCTCCGTGGTGTGGGTGGACTCTGTAATCCAAGAGGTCCTTTACAACCAGGATTATGCTGTGATTTTTCCAAGAGACCACACTGTAAAAGAGGCAACACACAGTGAACTCCCTCTCCAAACAGGCTCACAGCACCAGAGCTCCCAGCTCCCCACTGCCCTTTCCACAGCAGCATTCCTTGTCTGCACTAGGGTGGATCTCAAAGGGAGCACTCTAGGACTGCAGGCTTACCTGAACTACACAGCCAGTCATGCTGCTAGAAACCCAAACCAGTTTAGGGCCCAGTAAAGCCACCCCAGCTATACTGTTCTCAGAGGATGGACAATACCATGGTACAGGCTGAGAGCAGCTGCTCTGCACATGTCTGGGTGCCTCAGACCAACAAAGGCCCTTTTGTGCTCCCACTGGTTGCTGTCAGATTTGTTCAGGACACTGCCTTTCGTCACTGTAAAAGCAGATGAAATAACAGCTTCAACTCTTCCACTGGCTCCCCTTTGCCTTCTTCTGAAGTTGAGGCAGCTCTTGGTTTTCACTCATCACTGCTGTTATCAGGGTGTCTGTGCACTGCCCATTCACACCACCCACAGCCCTCAGCTTCCAGCTCTGGATACAGCCACTCCTGGGAGAAACAAAGGGTGCTCCTACAGAAGGAACAGTTTTGAAACACATGAAAGGCAAGGGGAGGGGAAAAAAACCCAACAAAATATACCACACACACCCCACACTTCTGCATCACCTGGACAGAGGTGAAAAGGTGATCCTGCTCAGGCAGGGGGATTGGACTAGATGATCTTCTAGGTCCTTTCCAACCCCTAATATCTATGATTCTATGATTCTATGAAATGAGGAAGAGGATACAATCCATGCAATAAACTGGGATAAGGAATAGTTTTAGAACTGTATTTTTGCAAGAAACCAAAAATGTAGCTCTATGCTGAGGACACACCCATTTTATCAACATTCCCTTTCAGCCAAGCCAGACTGTAAGGCAGGTTGCATTGTTACAACTTCTAGCTAGCAATACAAGTCTGATTCTGCTTTTCTTCCCCAATCCTGCAATTAGATAAAAGTCCCTAGACAGGGTTCTCAGTTTCAGATCCCCTATGTACACCTATTTCTAAACTTAAACATTTCATTTCCTAAAAGAAGGAGATACCAGAAACATTAAGTAGTTCCTTCACTGCTCTCCATCTTTCTTCCATTTCCCCCAGTAAAACCTCAAGAGCACAGGACAGCTCTCCAATCTTGACAAGCCAGAAGTAGCTTCTGGAGAACAAGGTGAAGAGAAGGGGAATTTAATCAAGCTGGAACAAGGCAAAACTGAGAACTACTCTACAATCACAAATAAGGCTCTTTGGACCAGCACTTCACTCATCTGTGAGGAGAGCAAAGCTCCTGCAGAGCTGCACTACCCAAAGAATCACCTGGGTTCCTAAATGTAGTTCAGCCCTTGCATAATTCAGTGCCCAGTTTCTACTTCAAATGCAAAAAGATAACTGAAAAAAAAAACAAAACAGAAAATGAGATGAAAGAGTTTAACAGTATCAGGAGATGTTCAAGAAAAGAAACAAGCACTTTGTGAAATCAGGAATAAAATACTTGTAGCAAAACATCAGCAAAAGCAACTCAGCAACCTTTTGGTATGAGGAGGGCACAAGATTCAATGGCAGACAAACTGGCATTAATGAATAAAATTTACATTTTTATTTTGACTAGTCACAAGCTACACAGCAGAATTCAGATAATAATTCTCCACTGAAACATGGCATCAGTCTAAGATGTTTGCAGCTTTCTACAGCTTGTCTTTCAACACACTTTGCATTGAGGAGATGAAATGCAGCCAGCACAACCACAAGGCTGGGGTTCTGTTCAGGGCTGGGGGCTCTGTTCAGGGCTGGGGAGGCAGAACAAGATGACAGGAACGTTTCCAAGCATTTGGAAGGAAAGGAGAAATAGCATTTTCAGCTCTTTCAAACCTACAGGATTCCTGCATCATCCCACCTCACCACACTGAGTGTCCTTCCCAAAACAAGGGACCATTCACAAGGAGCAGTCCAGCTCTGCTCCAGCAGCAAACACATCACTGAGTGACAACGCCCTTCATCCTCCCTCACTTGCTACAGACACCTAGCCACTTTCCTCCCAGGAATTAATACCTGTCCCTTCCACTCTTTGGAAAGCTTTCCATTACACTGAGCAAGCCCAGTGGCCCAAGAGGCACTGCATGAAGCCAGTTAGATGGCTGCCCTGCCAGGAAAACCCCACCACCCTGTAGGCACTCATCCTGTATCCATGCTGCAGGAAAACACTTTCGCTCCTCACCTCCAAATCACTAAGAGGTCAAGAGGATTTTAAAAAGTGCAATTAAGACTAAAAAAGTTTGATGTTACCTCTGAATATGCAACCCCCCCTCCCCCCCAAAATAATACAATTTATCTGCTTGTGTTACCTGTAATTTTGTATCCATAAGCAGCCAGCTGTCCAGCCATATATTCACCATCTGAATTGTTATGGGAGCATCCCCACGTACGAATCCAGATCTTCTGAGCACCAGGAATAATGCTGTTCAGCAAAAACAAGTGAAAAAGGCAAGTTAAGTAGGAGCAAGTTTCCACTGTAAGGCCACTGAACAGACTCAGTTTATTAGAATTCTCCCAGCATAAAATAATCAACAAAAACAGTAACAACTCCAGAATAGCTGGGGAAAAACCATCATCATGATGATCCTTTCAGTGTAGTGGGCACTAGGTCTGGCTGTGTTCTGCATCTGTGGCTAAAGCAGCACTGAGAACACACCTCTGCTGTAGCTACTGTAGAGCAGTGCACAAAGGTAGAAGAACAGAGAAGGCAGAAGAGCTGGCAGATAGGAACAGGTAAGAACATGTGCTATGATGTCACCAGAACCATCAAAAAATTATGCAAAAAGCTCTGACAAACTCCTGGGACACCCGTGCCAACGAGCTGCGGGTGCCAGGACAAGAACAACAAAGATTCTGAACAATCCATTGTCCTGACTGCACCTTTTTTTCCTCTCCTCTCACTTCCCCTTGCTAGAAGTAGAGATTTGATGATGAAAGAGTAATGATCATTGTGAAACATATTTTCCACATACAATAGTTTTAGACTCCCTACTGTGTAAACATATATTTTATGTGCTTTCTTGGGTCAAAAACCCAAACTTACAGCCTGCTAGATAACAGACAGTACAGAAAATCCTGGGGAACAGAACTCCAGCATGAAGTAGCTACAGATCCCCAGCTCAGCTGTAAACACACCCCTGGCATAATGGCATCAACCAGCCTTCACAGGCTACACAGAGGTGCACTGTTAAGCTTATAAAAGTGTCCTTTTGGACACGAATGAAAAAAACAAATTTGCATCTACTGTGCATTCCAGACACATCTAATTTTCACCTTCATAATGCAGGAAAATTTTAGTTTTAAACTTAGTAGAAAAAAGAAAACAAATGCCAAAATCCAGACCTCTGAACAGCGGTAAAAACAAGTGATAAAAACTCCGCGCAACAGGAGCAGAGGAAATAGGCACAAACTGAAACACAGGAGGGTCCCTCTGGACATCAGGAAGCATCTGTTGATTGTAAGGTGACCCAGCCCGAGCACAGGCTCCCCAGAGAGGTGGGGGAATCTCCCTAAGCTATCTAGGCACAGTCCTGGCCTGGTTCTAGATGGCCCTGCTTGGGCAGAAGGCTTGGACAAGACTTCCAGAGGTCCCTTCAATCTCAACCCTTTTGTGATTCTCAGGATTTAGTTTCTGTGTCTCATTCCAGAAGTGAGAAGGCTCCTTCAGGACTGCATCTTGAAAAGTTCAGCTTCTACTTAGGTGTAGCAGACAATCTTTCAGAAATGTTTTACACATAAAAACTTCAGTCACAGGAACAATTATTCTGATTACCCCATTTTTACAGACAGTCCAAGACAGGAATTTTGCTTGGGATGCATTATTCCTTGTCACTACACTTCATCAACACACAGAATCATGGAATGGTGGGGGCTGGAAGGACCTCTGGAGATCATGGAGTCCAATCCCCTGCCAGAGCAGGGGCACCCAGGGTAGCCCACACAGGAACAGATCCAGGTGGGTTGGAAAGTCTCTAGAGGAGACTCCACAGCCTCTCTGGGCAGCCTGTGACAGACTCTGGCACCCTCACTGTGAAGAGGTTTTTCCTTGTGTTTACCCTAAACCTCTTGTGCTCCACCTCACACTCATTTTTATCTTGCATTCAACTAACAAGAACTCCCAAGTTGTTGCTGGCAGCTACAGTGCACCCAAGGAGTGGGAAAGGCAAGAAGCCAGGGCTGATGGAAGAATTTACCTGTCGCTGGGGGGATCATCATCCCCCTGAAGGTGTCTCTGTGAGCTGCGCTTCCGCACCTTGGGAAAGACATTCCTCCTTCCCAGCTGCCCCCTGGGAGCCTGGAAATCTGCTGCTGACACAATGTCCTCGATGTCCTCAAGCACGGGGTCACAGGCAGCAGGCATCTTCAAGAAGCATCAGAGAAAACTGCTATTAGCAAGCCCTGAGTTCAAAGCAAGGTGTCTACTGCATGTTCTCATAGAGGAAAGTCAGACATTCCCACAGACACCTGCTCTATTCCCTGCAGGAGACACTGAGCATCTGAAACAACTGACCAGAGATTTTTGGTGCTCTCTAACCCCTGATTCCTCAAGCACAGGCAGGGACTAAGCCAAAACTCTAGCAGTATGTACCACACCACCCAACTCCCAATCCATACAGCTCTGACACACCCAGGATGCAAGTTCTCAAGCCCCTCAGACAGCAAAACAAGAGTCCATGTTCCAGGACACACTGCTGCTCACCCTGCAGCTGAAGCAGCATTCAGGGCCTGGCTCTTTTCTCTGGATGCTGAAAGCCAGGGCACAGTGTTTTCCATGTGCCTTCATAGTCCTTTTGAGAACACACCAAACTACTCCCACAATTCCTTATCCCACAGGCCTTGCATTTGCATTACTCCATCAGGACAGCAAAACTGAAATGCCTGTCCTTAGGTACAAGATGTTTTTTTCTCTCTTCCAGAAAAAATATTTTATATAATGGAGCAGCTGGCAAAACAAAGAAGCTTCATTTGCTTCAGCAGCCCACAAAAGAAAGAACACAGACAAAATAAAATCCATACCTTTTTAAGCAAGGTCTAAATCCTCTTGGGTAATAATCCTGGGGAGAAAAAAGAAGAGACACAGGGCATGAACAAGAGTTGGTGGCAGAAAGCCATGAACTCATCCCATCATCCAACAAGCATCCATCCTGGGCACACACCCCGAGCAGGGGCACAGCACTGTCACTCCCTGGCAGAGGCACCCGGTTCTGTCCTTCTACAGACTCCCTGTTGCCAAGGCCTGAGGCATTTAGGCTCTTTCAAACCTCCTCCAGATTCCTGTCCTTGATCAGAAGGTTAAAATGTTGAATGAAAGCAGTAAAAGAGCACATTTCAGCTAAAGCCACCCACAGCATCTTTTGTAATGGCAGAGTTCTTTTAGAACAGATGACTTGATACCTGCACCAGTTAAATATATATATATATATATATAACACCTCTCCACAAGGGAGTAAACACGGACAGAGTCCTGCAGCTACTCTGACAGACTGCCTGCAATAGAGGCAATAATAAAAGTTATGTGCTCTTATACTGTCTTACACTGTCAGGCTGTACCTACAGAACTTTATTTCTCTTTCAAACTGAACGCAAATTAACAAAAAGCAATAACAGTATCTTTAGCATCACGACACAAACTGAGCTTCCCTTGCCCCTGCGTATTTCAGCCCCCACTCCTTATCTAGGAGCTCTTTCCAGAGCCCTGCCCAGCGGGAGCAGAGCTGCTCTTCCCTCTCCGTACCAACAGGCGTCTCTGGGAAAGCCCAGGGCTTTTATCCCCGGTTTAAACCGACCATAACACAACCGCAGCATCCATAGAAAATGGGACCGACCCTCCGCCCAGCGCGGCCGCCGCAGGGTCCCGGGACCAGCTCGGCCCGCGGGCGAGCGGCAGCCTGGGGAGCGGCGGGGCCGTCTGAGCCGGCCTGGAGCCCGGCCCCGCAGCGAGCTGCCATCCCGCGGGTAGCAGCCGAGCCCCGAGCGGCAGCCCGGCCGCCCCAAAGCCCCGAAGGCTCCCGCCAGACGGGGCCTCTGCCCCTCGCGGCGTCAACGCGGAGGCCGGGGAAGGCCCCGCAGGGAACGGGAGCCCCGCGCGGGCAGGACACCGGTCGGGGAGAGGAGCGGGGGACGCAGCCATTACCGTCACAGGCGGCGGGAGCAGGGGAGGGCTCCCCGGCGACCCCCGGCACCGTCCGCCCCGCCAGTTGCCGCGCAGCCTCAGCCGGGCTCCGCCATCCCCGGTCCCGCGCGCGCAGCAGCGCCCGGACGGCGGCCGGCAGCGGACAAACCACCGTGCGGGTCTCGCGAGAAAGAGCGGGACGGGGCGGGGCCGGCGGGGCCGTGACACCGCCGCGGGCGGGGGGAGGCTGCGCTGGTGCTCCCGCGCTTCTGTACGTGCGGGAGGGGAGCGCTGAGGCCTCATCCGCCCCTGGAGGGAAACGCGGAGCGGTGCCGCTTGCTCTGTTCCGGGACAGCCCACAGGAGATCGGCCGCGGTCACCTCTGCGGACGGCGACGGCTGAACAGAGCTGCGGGCTCCGCGTCCTCGCCGCCCTCGGAAAGCAGGGGGTGCCCCGTTGGTCCCTCAGCGCCCCTGAGCGGGGATCCCGCCGCTTCGCTCGCCCTCGGAGCTGCCTGTGCTGGAAGCGCCGGATGCCGTGAGGCTGAGGGGTAGATCGCCGAGCCGCAAGTGGAATTCCTCTGGAGAGCGGCGGGGCCGGGGCCGGACGGCGAATCCCGGGGCTCTGCTGCGCGGCCTCTGCTCGACTGCCCGGAGCCCGGGGACTCCCCGGTACCGCAGCTGGAATTTAGCTCCAGCGATGCCTGGCTGGGTTCGGGTGGGCTGGGCCAGCTCAGTGATGAGGTGGTTACTCCTGTTAAGGACTCAACACTGATTTTGGTGTCAATCGTTATTTTCCCCACTCCTAGTAGCAACTTTTCAGTTGAATCTGGAAGTCGCTTGTCAGAATATTTTGTATGAGGTGGCTGCAGCTCCTGGCATTGTGCTCCAATTTAGGAGGATTAGTAACCCTATTCTGGTTGCTTTGGAAGACTTGGGTCTGAATGTTTAAGCCTGGATGGCTAAAATTCGGGCTCTAAGAAGGCAGTTTAAATGTCTAGGTTCCTTCATGATCCAAGTGTTGTAGAGCGTTAGCATAATACTATTACTTTGGTTTTAATGGCGACAGTTAACCTACAAAAGATTATTGATATTGCAGCTTTAGGGTATTTATTTTATTGATGTAGCCAGTTTTGGAACATAAAAAAATGACCATTGTCTGTAATTGCTTTTCTATCAAAGTTACTCTCTTTAGAAAGAGCCCTTGGAATTATTTTATTCTCAAGATCAGAGCTCCTAGTCTCCCAGAGCTGGAGGGGAGGAGAATGGAAGCCCTGGGTGTACCCCACACAGGTCTGTTAGCTGATCAAACATGGCAGCCTCTACTTATGGATATCACTTCTCCCTCTCCTTTTCCTTAAAAACTGCTGCTTTTTTTATGCCACTTGCCTGGCAAAAAATGAAGAGGTAACAATGAGAACAGAGCTACAGGAGAGACCTGAAGAGGAGAAATGGAGAATGGAGAAAGCAATTTAAACTCATTAGTCACATGAATCTGCTTCAGCCATCCTCCCTCCTGGAGCTGTTGGTGAGTGATGCTGTGCCTGCTCCAGTCAGGATTTTAACTGCTGCCTTTCCTTCTCAGTTTCCCACTTATTTCCTATGAAGTCCTCGAGTGAAACTTCCCTGCTGTGGGAGCACTGCCTTGCACTGCCCCCAGTTACCTGGACTGGCCCAGTGCTACTCTGGTGAAACCTGGGCAGAGCCCAGCGCTGGCTGGTGGCTGCAGGCCAGAGCAGGGCACAGCCAGAGCTCTCCAGAGGACCCAGGCTGACAAGCACTGCTGGTTCAGAGGGGCAGAGCTGCCAGGCAGGAATAATCCACAGCTAGTGACAGAAATAGGCCATGCTGCTCAGTTTCATCCTGAGCCGGCAGAGTCCCCGCTCTGTCCCACTGCCAGGAATTCCTGTGGAGCAGTCCCCGTGCCAGCACTGCCCTGCTCAGCTCTGCAAAACAGGGAGAACACCCTTTCGGTGCTTTTGAAGCTCAGAAATGTGCATTGTTCTGAGCCACGTTCCTCCTGACAGAGCCTCAGAGCAGCAGGCAGCCAGGGAGACAGGTCCTGCCCCAGTAGCTGGTCTGGGCCCACCTGGGAAAGCTGCTTCTGGAGAGGCAGCAGCTGCCCGAGTGCCAGTGCTGGCCACCTACAGACTGGTCATCCTCATGCTCCAGCTCCCCTGCCTGCCCTGCAGGGTGTGAGCTCCAGGACACCAGCCTCAGGTTGGTACCATCTGAAGTTGTTACAGGGTTTGCAGGAGAAGGCAGCTGGAAAATACAAAATACTAGGAAAATAAAATCCAAACCTGTGTGTTGGCTCAGGGTTAGAAGATGGATCCTTACAACCTTCATGACTGCAGAGCATCCCAATGAGTATCCTTAGGGAAGGGAAAGGGGCAGGCAAACGAGGGCCCAATTTTTCCATGACAGTCTTAATCTGGTAACAAAGGTGCAGTTCTAGTTGGAAAAGTGGGAAGACATAAGGAAAAAAAATGAGAGCCCTATAGTTAGATACAATAAATTAGATTTCTTCCTCTATTCCTGCAGTTTAGGAGAATCTGGATGGTCCTTTATCAGCAGCAGCCTGGCCTATGAGATAGGCCTTCTGTGTCCATGTTTAGAAAGGAAAAGAAACTCCCACTGAATTCCATTCACTAGTGATGGGAATTGTTGGCTCCAGGAACAGCCGAGTATGGTGACCCACACTGCTAACCTGCTGCTTCCGAACTGCAGCAGTGGCTCTCAGCCTTTCTCCTGCACAGCTGCCCCTTCCCACCTCGAGACAGGTGCCCTCTGCTCTCAGCTGAGTCAGAACAGAAATGATGGTGCCTGTTGTTTGTAGGTGGGTGACTCCTCACGCCGGGTGCAAGGGCAGGAACCCCCCTTTTTCCTTCCTCCTGTGTGGCAGGAGTAGGTGCTTTGTGACAGCTCTCAGCATCCCTTTCCACCTGCTGGCAGCCGAGGAGTGCAGCACATACAAGCCAGTAAAGCCTCCCTGAAACCAGTACGTGTGGCACTGAGCTCTCCTCGGCTACCTCGGGGCAGAATTCAGTTTTAACTGGCTGGGAACTTTCCTCCTGCACTCGGCCCATCCCAGGTTGACAAAGCAGGTGCAGAATACAGAGGGAAGGGGAGAAATGAGCTGGCAGGAGCTGCCAAGCACAGCAGACACCAGAACAGGCCAGGGAGCTAGGCCAGGGGACAGAAACAGGACACATGTTATCCTGGTGATTTTTCCCCTTGCAGCAGTAGATGGCCATGCACCCACAGAGGCACGGCACCCAGAGAACACAGGGTTGTGAAGGGGGCTGGGGACAGCAGCAGTGGGAAGGCTGAACAGATCCTCAGCAGTTCCTGGCCTTTAACCCTGGAGTGGTCCTGTTTCTTTGCAAGAAGGCTGTTCATTATTCATAGGGGAGGGATAAATAAAAATACACCCCTGTTAGCCCCAGTTTTGCACCTTCTCTGGCTCTTTAGAGGTGTCCTTTAGTCTTGGTTCACTCTGGCTTAAAAACAAAAAGACACTGAACTTGCTATTAACACAATTAAAAAAAGTTATTATAATGTGAGCATGTGCAGCAAATCTGCAAACAGTGATGGGTTCCAAAGAGCAGCAGGACAGGCACCAAGAGAAAAAAACATTAAATATCCATACACAAATCTAAAGTCTTTAAAAAATCCTTTTTATTGATTCATTACCATACAAAATTTATTCAAATTACATCCATTTGAAGTGGTAAGATCACAGCTAGAGAACAGGTCATACTTTAATAAATCTATTTACAAAACTCATCATAAAAGCTTTTTTTTTCTTGTTGGTTTTTTCCTTTTTTTGTTGTTTTTTTTACAGTATTTTACACAGGTTTTTTTTTCAACTAGCATACAATGCAATGCTAAATCAATTAGTATTTTGCCCACACACACTGGGACAAGTGTTTAATTTGTACAAAAAGAGATGGTCTGTGTTAGTCTTCATATTCTCTTCCCCCACAAAAGTGCCCCTTTGTCTCACAACTCTTCATGCTCACACAACTTTTACTTTCCTCTTCCACAAGACGAAAATTTAAATACTACAATTTTATTTACAGATCCACATCAAAAAAAAAAAACAAAACTCTTAAAAAAATTACAAACCAGCTAGAAAATATTCTGGCAGTGTTTACAAATTAATTCTATTGTACAAAACTGCTAGGGAACTAAGTGTGAGTTGAGAACACACATCAACTTAAATACAACTGCTGAAGGAGCTATGCACACATCTGTACATATAAACACACGTAACACTGTTTAACAGCTCTTTATGTGTTGCCCTTTATACATGGGTTATATTCCAAGCCTCACACAGTCATACAGTTCCTATTAGCACTGTGACCTCTTGCCTTTTCGTGTGTGAGCTTTCATAGCAGCAACTCAATGGTACCAGAAGACCTGCATCCATCCTATTCTACTACAGTACAAACAGTACTAATTTTCCTCAAGGTGTCAGATAAGCACAACAGAAATGCAAACAAAAGTGTTCTATGGGCATTCTCTAATCCACATGACATTAATTTAGCCCAGACCACGGCAATGTATTTTACACACAAAAAAAATTATTTAAGACTTCTTAGAATTCCTCTCACGTTCAAAAAATAAATATTGGTGCTATACTATACTACCAAAGATCTTCAAAAAATAAATGCAATTCAGCTGATGTGGTACTTACAGTCATGTACTTTGGAAAACAATCAGTTCCATTTTGCTGGCGAAGAGAATTCTCAAAAGCTGCAGGCAGAGGAAGCAAACCCACTGAGAGAAACATCACCTCCTGAACAGCCAACCTTGGCATCAGTGTTTCCAGAGGGAACACCCACAGTGCATCTCCAGTAGGCACTTAACGCAAAGCCCCACTTAGTACCACACACAGAGTCCTGTACCAGCTGTGGTGCAGAGCAGGGCAGTCAGACTGAGCTGTGCAGCTCCTGGCTGCAGGGAGCAGGCACCATAGCCCCACCTGGCACCACAGGATCTGGCTGCACGTGGCACTCCATGTTTGCAGTATCACCCCAGCTACAGTGTACTCTTCCTTATTATTATTCTCATTCATTCAAAGCTTTTAAGGAAAGAAGTGTTTGCCCTCCTAAGGAGACCCCCAGAGCTGAGGGAGTGCCCTGAGCCATGGCCTCGCCAGGAGCAGCCAAGGGATCCGTGTCCGCGCTCCCCGGGGGCTCCAAGGGGCCACCCCCAGACTCCCTCTGCAAGGCACAGCCTGGAATACTGGTAGAAAATGGGAGTCTGGGGCTGACCCAGGTGCTGGAGCCCTTCCCAGCCAGCCCAAAACAGAGGCTGGGCAGTGTGAGGACAGAACACAATGGGTCCCCCGCTCGCACGCGCTGACTCCTGAGGCGCCGGAGCCCAGGGGAAGGCCTCGCTGCAAGAGCCTCCACTTCCTCAGGAGAGCGTTTGAGGGAGGAGATAATTAAAACATCAGTGCTGTTGGAGAGCCTAGGTTATTTAATAATGCTATTTCCTAGTAAGGAGGGGACAACTCTGATGGCAGGGTTTTGATTCCATTAGAAACACAGCTGGGGTAGGGAAAGCGTTTGAAAGAATCAGCTGTATATAAATTCATCCACCAATGAAGGCAGCTTCTCTAAATCATAAGCATCAAAGAGGTCACTGATGCCTTCTTCATCCCCAAGGCTCAGCAAATAATCTTCCTGAAGCAGAGGAGGCAGCAAATTCACAAATGGTCCTTCAAAGTTCGAGGGAATTTGGTCCTCGGTCTGCTGGAGAAGGTTGGCTGGAGAAGCCAGTGGGGAAATCGTTGCCATGTTCACTGAGCAGTCACCTTGTCCTGAGTTAGCAGAAGCCACTTCTGTAAGATGAAGGAGATGAAAAAGATGGCACATTAAACATCTCTGGAAATAGACACAGATGAAGTAACCTCTGCACCAAGGGCCTTCCACAGAGCATCATTAAAAGAGCCCCAAATCATTTCTAGCTTGGTTTTAATGTGTTAAAAATTCTTCAGAAATCCATGTTGCTTCTCCAAAGCTTCTCCAGTGCTTCACACTGCTCTCATCACTATTACAAATATTTTACAAGGTTTAAACTACTGGGAAAAAAAAAGCGAACCGAGTGTAATGACAAATGTCCATTTTTTGGTGGAATTCACAGTCCAAGTGCAAACTGTCTAAGCAACAGATGCCATCAGTGACACGGGGCAGCTGCAAACACCCTGTGCCCCTTGTGCTACAGGGACTCTGCTCTACTGTCCTTTCCGAGGACTTCTACTTTCCTTCTACTTCCTCTTCCGAGGAAGACACAGCAGGACACACTGTCCTTTCTCACTGTTGTGTGAGCCTGGGTTACAGCTGAGCTGCAACTAGGAACCCTGCTTGAAACAGGCAGAAGAAAACATTCCCCACTGTATCAGCGGGGAAAAAAACAAAACAAAAACCAACAACCAACCAACCATCCAAAACAAGCAACACAACCAACCCACCCACCCAGCAACCACTGGTACCTCAGCTTTCCACACAGAAAAAGCAAGGCAGAGACAGGAGCTGCTCTCCTGAGAACACAGAGGGCACGTTGCTGGGACACAGAAGGGGTTTTACCTTTGGAAATGGTTTTGGCAATATTCCCATTGTGGTCCTGACTGTAGGTCTTCATAGGGCTGAGGGCATCGTTTTCCTCAGGGCACAGATAAACTTCTATAGGTCCTTGAGAACTTGATAAGTGTATCAGAGCACTCTGCTGAGAGAACACACCCCAGTGAGGTGGGAGCAAGTTCTGACTGCACCAGGAGTCTGAGCACATGGTTACTGCTCTCAGGAGAAGCAGAGCCACCCCCCACACACTTTCCTTGAAGCTGTGACAGGCCTGGGTGATGGATCTGAGGCTGGAAGGGAACACAGCAGCTCCTCAGAGGGGGATAAAGGGCTGCACTCCAGCACTCTCACAACCACAAGCACTGGGATGCAATGGAACTACAGGACCCAGGTCGTGGGTTTGATTTCTCACTCATAACAGTATTTTTGGATGTATTTGTTTCTGCTTTAAGCAGGTGCCAAAGCATCTCTGCCTCTCCCTCAAGAATCCTCAGCATTGCTCAGACTGAATTCAGCTAGCTCTGTGCAGGTCACCTGCTGATCAGGGGGGTTTTTCCAATTCAAAAAAAGAAAAGATGCCATTGTCTTCATCCACACTTGTCTAAGTCCTGCTGCAGCTCTGATGGGGGTTCTGAACAACAGGAACCTCTCATTTGTCATGTGAAGTTGCAGTTTAACTCTCACACACTGATGCAATAAAATGACATCTACAGACTCAGAAAACCTTCAAAGTTGCTGTTTGTGCTGTGATGGGAAATGAGTGGCTGCTTACAAATGAACCTCCTCCAGCTGCATGGCATTAATTGTTCAATCCATGAACACAGGCATTACCTACCTCCCTGCAAACTTGTTTCAAATACATCTTGTGTCCTTTCCAAGTTCCTCTTATTATTTGTATTCTGACAGTTATGTAACATAACAAACAACGTTTACAAATCAGAGAACAACAATTGAACAGGGATTCCCCAGGGCACAAAAAACAGTGGAGAATAATTAGGCCAATGCTATAGATAATTAGAAAAAAATATATATAAAATGGAAAGAGCAAGAGATGGAGAGGGTATTGGTGAGTGACAGAAGTATGCTAAGGACACTGAAACTTAACTGAAAATGGGAAGAAGAAATAGGGTTTCACTGCCTGAAGCTGAGAATTAAATGTCTAAGTTTAGTATCAGGGAGGCCCAGGCCCTAGCTGTGATGTGGGCATCTCTCTCTACCCGCCTGATTTCACCGAGTTAAAAATCAAAGCACAGTGCCCAGGGGAAAAAAACAGGAGAGCAAGCAACAATACCAGTATCTATTTATGGATGCTGATAAAGATATCCTCATTGCAGAAAAATGATTTATCCTTTCTAAACTTGCACCTAGGTTCAAAGGGGAAATTAAGGACAAAAAACAAAACTAACAGGCCTAAGCAAGTGAAGAAAATTCTCAGTGAAAGAATTACCAGGGAATCTGGAGTCTGTCCTGGGCTTACTGGACAAAGGAATAACACAGTGGTACCAACAGAACACAGAAGAGTTTAGGAGTTAGCTCTAAATAAAACAGCTTCAGAAGAAGAAGTCCTTATAATTAAATAGGAGAGTAATTCCCATCACCTACAGCAAACAGAGCAGCCTGGCAGAATATACAGTTTATACAGATGTGCACAATCAGCCTCCCTGAAACCAGGACGATGGTGGAGAAGGGAAGGGCAAAGATGGATTCTAGGAGTATGCCACAAGTATGACATCATATATAAAATATTATATAGTGCTTCAGAAGAGAAAATCCTACATGAAAGCCCATCTCAAACTAGGATGTCAGTAATATGAGTCAGCAAGATGCTTAAGGCATCATGTTTTCCATGAACTTTATAGCAAACTACACAAAGCTTAGGAAAAAAAAAAAGAGTTGGATCTCTTCAGAGAAAGATGTTGGATGGTTACAGGCAGGAAATGTCATCTGTGAAGAGCTCTGCTTTACATAAAGAGCTTCTTTACATGGCCAGAGAGTATCTGTAAAGAGTGTGGGCTACTCTGAAGGAAAGCTGAAATGGAGAGAAAAGAACAAGTAACAACTGCCCCATGTGTGCTGATTTGCAATCTCTTCCTTTTTTTTTTTTTTTTTAAATATCTCCCTGCAGTTTATAAGAGAGAGGAATATTGGACAGTAAACCAATACACTGCAACTCAGGCAGTTACCACAGTGCCCACATACAGAAGAATGAATGTCCTGCAGCCTGCCAGGCCAGGCTGAGTGGTTCTTACCTCCACTGGATCAGGCACTTCAAGTCTTGTTTCTGGAGGAGCTTTCACAACGATAACAGTTTGGTCTTTAAGGCCACTAATTTTCCGGATATCTTGGTATGTCACATAAGCTAATGTGCTGTCTGCTAAGGAATCTTCCAGCTTGGACTGGCAGTATATTCAGGTCATTAGAAAAGGCAGAAGTCTTGGAACTATTTTTCCATTTTCTCATGGCTACCCTGTTCTTAGACCAAAGTTCTGTTGTTTGCACCAGCTGTGAGTGCAGTGAAACTGGTGAGAACTTCCCTTGGCCTACAGCTAAGGCCACCCCACTGACAAGAGGGATTCAACCTGCCCAGGGCCCCCTCCCCTGTCAATGCCCTAAAACTCAACAATCTGCAGTGAATGTGCAAAGCACTTTTTTTTTTTCTCCTCCTTTTCCTCCCCACACACTTACTATCAACATGCAGAGAACTGGAAATCACAGATGAACTGTGAAGGGATTTAGAGATGCTCTCTGTGCTACAGATGCACACATACAGGACATTTTCCAAGCCATCAACATCATAACTTGGCTTTTCACTTGACTTCAGATCTGAGTCGTATAAACATTTCTGCAAACAAGTGTATAAACATTCCTACAAAAAAATGTATGAACATTTCCACAACATTCATAGATCTGTATGATATAAACTCATTTCAAAGACCTGTTTAAACGGCAGTGCAGGTTGATTCCTGCACAAGCATAGAACAAATATAAGTATTTTCCTGTTCAGCCTGAATTAGTCCCAATCAGCCTGAGTATGTTGATGGGTCACTGCAGAGTAGTGCCTCATACAACTCATGTAACTCCTGTAACTGAGGGGTCACAGTGCTTCTGCTCACCAAAAGACCTGTAAAAGGGCCACAGTCACATGCAAGTGCTTCCAGCTCTTCAGTTTTGTCACCCAGGAGAAATCTATCATAACATTTAAAAAGCTACACTCTGAGGGTGCACATGTGAAGGGCTGTGGTAGGTGTGTACTGAGTGCAGCCCAGCAAAGCAGGCTGCCCACACATCCCACTGGGACCAGCCAGGTGAAGGGGCCAATGAAGGTTGGCTTTCACCCCAAAGCTTTCATCAGGGCTCCTACTGCTCCTTCAGAGAGGTTCAGTGAGGTCTGCAAAAGCAGAGAGAAAGATCCAGCAACAAACAAAGGAAAGGATTGCATGGATTTCCAGTAACAGCTCTCCGTGCTGTAGGTAAAGGCACCATGCTAAAAACAAACATACAAACAAAACACTACAGCAGGGCACAGGATGTCAGGGGTTGGAAGGGACTCTTGAGATCTCAGAGTCCAACCCGCTGCCAGAGCAGGTCCATGGGATAGAATCTCATTCAACACAGGGCACAAGAACACAGCCATGGGGACTGGAAACTCTCCAGAGAAGGAGACTCCACAACCTCTCTGGGCAGCCTGGGCCAGGCTCTGGGACCCTCCCAGGAAAGAATTTGCTCCTCATGTTGAGGCGGAGCCTCCTGTGCTCCAGCTTCCATCCATTGTCCTTGTCCTACCCCAGGGCACAGTGAGCAGAGGCTGCCCCTCCTCCTGACACTCAGCCCTCAGCTCTGGATAAACATGGATTCAATCCCTTCTCAGGCTGCTCTGCTCCAGACTCGAGAGCCTCAGGGCTCTCAACTTTTCCTCAGCAGACACTTTCCAGCCCTTTAGCATCCTTGGAGCCTCCACTGGACTCTCTCCAGCAGATCCTTGTCCCTGTGAAGCTGGGGGCCCAGAACTGGATGAAATATTCCAGGTCATCTCATGTCAGACTTAGTGACATGAGTGGGAGCACTGGGAACACTAGGACTCATACCCAGATTTCACACATCCACATCCCTCCCTCAATAATCAGTATTATCAGGATGAGGGGATGGAGTGCATCCTTATGCATGTTTGCAGGTGACACTAAATTGGGTGGGTGTGTCAATCTGCCCGAGGGTCAGGATGCTCTGCAGAGGGATCTGGCCAGGCTGGAGCAATGGGCTGAAACTAACTGCATGAGGTTCAACAAGACCAAGTGCAGGGTCCTGCATTTGGGTCATAACAACCCCCTGCAGTGTTACAGGCTTGGGAAGAAGTGGCTGGAAAGCTGCACTTCGGAGAAGGACTTGGGGGTGCTGGTAGACAGACGACCGGATATGAGCCAGCAGTGTGCCCAAGCAGCCAAGA
>VYZU01045310.1:0-20557 GCA_013401355.1 Ceyx cyanopectus | reverse complement strand
TCAGGGGGGACCTTATTGCTCTCTACAACTACCTGAAGGGAAGTTATAGGGAGGTGGGGGTCGACCTCTTCACCCTAGTTAAAGATGACAGGACAAGGGGCAATGGCTTCAAGTTGCGCCAAGGGAAATTTAGGTTAGATATCAGGAGGAATTTCTTTCCAGAGAGGGTGGTTAGGCATTGGAATGGGCTGCCCAGGGAGGTGGTGGAGTCCCCATCCCTAGAGGTGTTTAAAAACCGCATAGATGTGGTTCTGGGGGACATGGTTTAGGGACCCTGGCAGTGTAGGGTTAATGGCTGCACTTGATGATCTTAAAGGTCTCTTCCAGCCAAGTCATTCTATGATCAGTGAGCTAGTCATAGGATTTGGGGAACACCCTCTCCTAAACCCAGCAGCAAGAGCTGAACAGGCTGCTGCTGTTGGTCCCCCCTCACCATGGGAGCTAGCAGAGGCACAGCAGGGACCTCTCCTGCAGGAGCCAGCACTGGAAGAGCAGGGAATTCTGATGCTCAGCTTGGTCTTGCTTCAGCTTCTCCGTGGACAGCACTGACCCTACTCCCTGTGCCTCCTCTGATCTTTGCTTACATCTCCAAGGGCTATGAAAGGCAGGCAAACAACAATATTTACATAGTCCACATACTTCTTCCTGGCACTCCCACAGTTATTCTCTGTTCTGAAGAGCAGGAAATGAATCCACCTCATTAGAAGTGCTTGTTATATAAACTAAAAGAAGTTTTCCCAGTCAGCATTTAATGAAATGCTTTCTTTTGTTGCTGATAGGTGGGCAGCACAGTGAAAGTGAGAACTGGTTAATTACAAGGGGTATTAACAGCCAAACTACTAAAGTATGAACCTTATGCAATTCAGCACTGCTGTGAAATGATTTAGTGTAAAACAGACATTCTGAGAGCTCATAAACCCTTTAACTACAATATTCTAATTTCTCTAATCAGAGGAATCTAAAAATTTACCCCAAGTTTCAGACTGAACTGAGCCCCAAACTACATTTTCCTCTGTGCCTGTAATTTACATGCAGAGCAGTTTAAAGCAATAATAAAACAAGTAATGAGTAGACAGATAACTGTTACCTCAGCAGAGATTGCCTGCACACCTCTGTACCTTCTGCACAGAATAGACAGGGTTTCTCTAGGCTCAGAAGAGTCAGAGCACAGGGTTGTTGGATGCTGTCACTCAACCTCCTAGATCCTTGGTTTTACTCTATGAATAGGGATGTTCATTTTCACAGCCTTTTTTTCTTGACATTCCATTGCTGTAGTGCCCAGCAATAGGACAAGGAGCAATGGGGATAAACTGGAGCAGAGAAGGTTCCACCTCAACATGAGGAGGAACTTCTTTCCTGTGACGGTGCCAGAGCCTGGCACAGGCTGCCCAGAGAGGCTGTGGAGTCTCCTTCTCTGGAGACTTTCCAACCCCACCTGGATCTGTTCCTCTGTGGGCTGACCTGGGTGACCCCACTCTGGCAGGGGGTTGGACTCAATCTCTAGAGGTCTCTTCCAACCCCAACCATTCTGTTATTCCATGATTCCAGAAGCATTACAGGTGCAAACAGCTTAAGTAAATTAACAGAAGTACATTAAAATCCCTTGGCCAACTTATTGACATTTCTAATGCTTTTATCACATCCCACAAAGGAACTCTCCTCGTTCTACAGGGCACAGCAAGGAGACCAACAACCTCTGAAGCTCTGGGGAAAAAAAGGATATCTTTGATTCTCGGAGTCCTCCGTTAGCAGCTTGAGGTCCAGGGTGCAGTTCTGGATTAACTCATCCAGTTTCTTCTCTTCCTGAGTCAGCTGGGTGACCTCCCTGGCCAGGCCCTGCCGCTGTGCCAGCATGCCCCCGTCCTCCGACAGGCTGCAGCCCCTGCAGGCACCAAGACAAACCCCTGTCAGCACTGCCAAACCTGACCACAGGGTTCACACCACAGGTCAGACTCTGCCCTTTCACCCCAAGCTTGCCCATAGTGAGCCAACTAAAGTGTGACTTTCAGAAATAGCATCTTTTTCCCCATGACACCTTTTGGAACTGCCACCAACACATAAAAGTCAAATATTTCTAGGCACTTCCAAAATCCTGCCTCTAGCTCCCCTCTCTACACCTGAAAATGGTTGAGAAAGGCAGCAGAGGTAGAGAGATGCACCTAAAAACTGAACTCTGCTTGCAGAGGTAAATGAGTTAATACTGCACTTAGACAAAATGCTGGATTACACTTTCCCTGACACACACTGAAAACTTGTCTTAACACAAAAAGGAATCTTTATCCTGATGGAAGCACTTGGGATGGTTGTTTGGAGCAAAGTCTTCGAATGGAAGGTGGGAGAAGAAAAACACTGCTGCTCTGTGACAGTGCAATCAGCCAGCAGGCCTGGAAAGGATCATGAATACTCACATCCACTGAATGTTGTTCTTGGATTTTTTCTTAATGAGATGGATGCCTTCCAGTACATTGGTAATATCATAAATCCTCCTTTTTTGCACCTTGAGGACCTCTGCTGCTCTGTTCAAATCTAAGACCCCATCAGGAGATTGGCTCAGCAACTGAATGAACTTCTTTGTGAGAAGGCCAAGGGATGTATCATACCTAGTCTTTTCTGAAGGAGATTTTGGAGCTTGGAAAGAAAGAAAAAAAAAAAAACACAGAAAATAAATCAGTTTCTCATTTTAGTTCCAAAAGCAGTATCCAGAAATGAAAGGATATATATTACAGTTATTTCATTTTCACTAGAGAAGCCTGTCAAAGCTCTGCAGTGAGACACAATTTACCACTGGGTATTTATTTGTATTTCAAGATGTACTTTTCCAAAAGTCACAGGTACATGAGCAAACACATACGTTCTTCTTAAATGCAAATATTGCCATTAGTTAGATGGATGCATATTCTACTTAAGCTTTCATTATGTGAATTCTTAATAGTATTTTTAGTATCTATTTATTCTGGCAGCACCACCAAAAATTCCCCTCTGACACTCCAGGGGGCTGATAGCCAGCACTCATAGAGGGCTGATTTTCCCCTCTTTAAGATAACTTTCACATGCAATTTAGCAGGTCTCAGGTGTACTTCAGACAGATTCCATCAGCAGACTCCACAGCTTACAGAAAACTCAAGGGAACTGGAGAAGACTGACATGGGATGCAATTTATAACCATTTCTATCTCAGCCCATGCTCAAACTAGGCAAGAGGATCCACCTTCTCTAAATCAGAAGTCAGCAAAACAGCTTGGATCTACCAGACAACTTGCTGCTTCCATGCACAAATGCAGCAGCCATATACTTCACAGATGTGCTTTTAAGAGTTTAAATACTTAAATCAGGATAATTGCTAATTCCAAATGTTCAAGGCCCTTGTATCAGCCATTATTAGAAGTCTGCTGGGCTGGTCCACCTCAAACCTTTCATTCAAGTATTCTTATGCAGGATGGATCTTAGGCTGACCTGGTTGGTGGTCATTTTACACAGAATTACACAGAATGATTGCTGAGGCTGGAATAGACCTTTGAGATCATCAAGTCCAGCCTAAGGCCTAACACCACAACACTCAACCACATTTTCATGTTGTCAAGGTTCAGGTCCCACATTTAATTCCAGAAGTCAGTCAAAACTGAAATCCTACCTGAAAGTGAACTTCAGACTACCCTGAAATAATTGGAAGAATACACTGGCTTGTCAATGACAACCGAGTCATTGCCTGTTGGCAAAGAGAACCCACCACTGTAGCTCATTCCTTGGTAGAGTCAGGGTTTGTCTGCACTGAGAATAGGAGGAATATGCCTAGCACTCAGGTGACCATGTGAATTTAGAGCAGGGTGGTTTCTGTTTGTTTGGCTGGTTTTCCTTTGAGGCTTGAAAAAGCATAGGAACAGAGTAATGAGGGCAAGAGAATACTTGACCCCTACCTAAAATGGCACGTGCCATGGTCATGAACCCAGTTGTCTGTCCAGCCTTATCAACACTGCAGCATCCTATGCTCTGAGCAGTACTGAATGTCTGTGAGAACACCCTTCAGTTTAAAACAGGTTTCATTCAGCTTAGTGAAGTTTAGTTTAATTAAAACAACTGTGGTTGTTTAAATTCTCTGCTTTAAGTTCATACCTTTGGCTAATTTCACTTTTCTTATCTCTCAACAGAAAAAAGCACTTAGACTGGCAAGGAGGGACAGGTAATCATTCCTTCACATCTCTTGCTTTCCCATCACTACCACTGCTGCCCTAGTCCTCCCCTTCCCAGATACCTCCCTCTGGAAGCCAAATTTTCCTGCTGAAAGGCCCCAAACAGGAGGGCACAGCTGCACCCCCAGCTCCTGCTGCAAGAAACCTACTGCCCAAGGCAATACAGACATGCAACATTAATACTTGCAGCAGCTAAGCAGTAGCAGTCATAATTTAAGAGATTACTAGTAATAATCTAGGAATAATTGAAGGGAGAGGAGGCAGCTCAGAGCCCACAGAAAGCATTTCACTGCCGAGGCACCGCTACCTCTCCCTGCAAATCCCTGCCTGGGGGAAGCAGCCCTGCCAACCAGCTGCAGCTCAGCAGGGAAGGAGGAGGATCAGCCTCACCCAATGACCCAGTGCCACCACAGCACCTTCAATCCCAACAGCCACTTCTCCCAGGCATTCCCAACTTCACACCCTTGGTTCTGGGCAGAGGGGCTGCCGGCTGTGAGCAGAGGCACAGCCCTGGCAGCCAGGAGTCTCCAGAGCCTCCCCACGGCTCTGCACCAGCCCCTGCAGGCTGCAGGATCCTGCCTGGCTGTGGGGAGCAGCCTGCAGCAGGCACAGCCAGGTGGGCACAGGAGCAGAGCTGTGCCCCAGCACTCCATGCCACACAGTCTCTTACTTTTGGGGCTGTCCGGACTTCTTGTCGCAGCTCTTCCTTTCCCCTTTGGAGTCTTTAGTCCTTCAGCAAGGTACTGGTGGCCACTTTCTCCCAGCTCCAGCCTTCGTTTTGCCTATTAAAAAACAATTAATTTTATTTTGTTTTAATTGATGTACCATCAGGAACCGTGTTTTGCTTTATCAAACACAGTAGTGAGGCTCCAGCAAAGAGCCAGCAGTGAGCTTTTCACACCAAGGCATCCATCCAGGTTCATAACCTAGATTCATCACAAGAAAATCTGAGTATTTACTGGAATCCTAAGGTGTACTTAGCTATGTCACTCTCAAAGGGCAGGCTGATGGGATTTTTGTTTGAAAATTCAGCAATCTTTTTCATTTAAGAAGCTGAGTGAAAGTTCTATGGACTGCTTCAGTCTAGTCTGGACCTTTTTAAATACATATGAAGAATTTCTACCCTCACATAATTTGAGACCATTTCAGTTAAGAAAAACAGAGGATCTCTCAAACAAAAAGTTACGTTTCTCTTGGAAAAACTCCTCATATCCATGTAAGTTTGGGCAAGTTCTTCCTTCACCTTTTGAAAGGATGGATTTGAGAGCACCAAGAACTTCCACTCTATAAACTTCCCATCAATAAATACAAGACATGACAGCAGCAGCGGCAGCACTGGACAATTGCTCTCTTCTCCTCAGCAGCTGCTCTCCTCACTGAAAGCACAACCACTACGTGTACTTCACATTAACTCCCACATTTGCATCAAGGCTGCCTACATAAAAGCAAGGTGGAGCAGAAGGAGTATGCCTGGAAACCAGCTCAGTGTTGTGTTGAGCTCTAAGGAAAGCTCTGTGTATCATCACTAAAAATAACCAATGAACTGCTAAACGATGCAACGCGTGGCTTACAGTCCACCACCAATCTGAATTTTGTTCCTAGGTAGAAACACAATCTACTGTCTTTGGAAACAATTCTAGACCCTGCCATGGCACTCAGGTTACTGAAATTAAATCTGGGGATACCTGCTAATCTAACAATAGCAAGAACATTATCTTGGAAGATGAGAAAAAGAATAAAAAGTTTTACATCTAATGAAGTTGAGCCAAATAATGGTTATTTGATTAGGTGGAATACTTCCATATAATATGCTGTCTTTGCCTGGTCTTTAGAATTGGCCATATTTTATCATCAAGATAAAAATTATACTTTCTACTATGGAGCTGCAGACAGCTCTTTCTGCACTGTGGATTTAACATGAAACCTGCATAAACCCAGGGTGCAGCAGCACATGCAGAGTGCTCAAGCCACTCTTCTCTAGAATTTGTGCCAAAGGGACAATTTATCAGTGAGAGCAAAACCTGAAGCACATCCTTCTAAGCAAGGCGGGCACTGGGCTCCCAGCAGCCCATCCTTGGCAGCTTCCAGGGGTGGGAAGCACCTCTGCTGCTCTCTGTAATCTAAGGACACAGATTTTAGAAAAGGTCAACTGGTAACAAAAGCATCCAGCTAATATATTTAGCCAAGGTAATTGGATTAAATTAAGATTACAGCTATTCCACTGGGAGAAATACATTTCACACTTTTAAGTGTTTTTCCACCCTTGAGAACTTAAAGAGGAAAGGAAGGAGGGGTGAACAGCCAACAATTCAGGGCGTGGGAAGACTAGGCCAAAGGGATACAATTAAAGATAAAAGAGAATTTCAAAACCAGGTGTGAGAAGGAGGGGAAATGCTAAAGACCTAAAATCCAGGGGTTTGCAGCAGGGCTCTCCATTGGAAAAGAAACTCCAGTTTGGACTCCACACCAAGCCTTTTTGTCTTGACTTGCTTGCAAGACACAAACACGGGTATTTTCCCCCTGCTTTTGTGGTTAAACACTTACAGCTTGCTCCTGGGAACTTCAAGCGAGCAGGTTTGGGAGGGAGAGAGCACAAAGGGCATCCTCTGGCTGCAGAGAGCAGCAGAAGCTGTCTGTGTGTGCTGGGGAGTTCACCACCATGCTCATGGGTCTCCCTACAGCAGCACAGGACAGTGACAGGCTGCTGGAGGAGCCCCGGGGGACACAGACCTGGCAGGGCACAGAGCAGAGCACATGGGAAACCTGGGAGGCCTCCAGAAGAGTTAGAGAGATTGTGGGGAAAAGTTATGGAGAGGCATCGTGAGCAAACCCCAGGACATGTTGAATTTCTGCCCAGATGTGACCCCTTGCTCAGCAAGAGCTCCCTTCCCTCCAAGCCTTCCCTTCCCTGCAAGCTCCATGGCTGAGCTGAAGTGGGATGTTCTCTCCATTCCTTCTTCCCTGACTTACACACCAAAGATTTTCTAGTGCCTTTTTCTTTGCACTAGAGATGCTGGGTGACTCACAGTTTCTCTCTCCCATCTCCATAATTATTCATAGCACTTTTTGATACCAGTCTTCCCTTCAGAAATCTCAAGATCTGCAACCAGCAAAACCAGAGACCCTTTTTTAAGAACAGAAACTGAACACTGGATTTGCCTAATTTCTGCTAAGCATGACATTTCTTACTTGCACTATTTGTATAAAGTTGTATTGTCTCCATGTGCATTGTCTGATCAATCATGATCAAACAACTCTTCTGGTGCAGTAAGTGGGACCTACTAAGTGGCAAGCCAAAGGACAAAGCAACCCAATGACAGGGAAAGATGGAAGCAAAGGGACTAAGAACATCTCAGCAACATGACGCCTGAGTACAATAAATGAAAGTTAGATTCCTCAGGGACATTGTGAAAGCATCACAGAAAAAACTGGGGCAGTGGGACAGATAAAGCCACAAATTGATATATCCAGCAGGAAACAGAAGTAGGAGAGCATCCTATTGAGCTCAACCAGCTGAACTAACCAACCCCTTGGTGCAGACAAAAAAATGTGGCCTCAGCTGTTTTAACTCAATTTTCTCTTCCAATAACATCAGCAATTCCTGATGCAGATCAAGCTACAGCCACACTGCTCAGGGAGGGCCACTAAAAACAGGTGGCAGCTCAACCCCTAGGTAGTTGTACCCTTTTGGCTTCACTCCATTTTTATTTTTTACGAAAAGAAACCATAGCTATCACCATTAACATCAGAGCAAAACCACAAGAATGTCTTCATAAAAACACTTGTCTCTGTAGGAAAATAGTTCTACAGCCTCTAGGATAAGCTAAGTATTTTCAAGTAGGCAGGACCTGATGCAATTCACTTTGCAATACTTAGTCTCAGGGATGAGCTTTTAAGGAGAAGTTGGAGGCTTTACACAAGGCTAGAAAACAGAAAATGGGGGGTTCCATTAATTAGAAATAAATTTTTAAAAAAAAATTGGAAAAGGTGCAAATGGGAAGTTAGAGCCCATTCACCTTAGTGGGCTACCTGGGTCTAACAGGTCACTGCCACCACCTCCTCTCCTGCATCCTCCCTCCACCCCTATGCTGTCCCTGCTCCCCGGGCACAGGCAGCACCTGACCAACAGGTCCTCAAGGGGTCACCCCCAGAGAAACCTACACCTCTGTCAAAACAGAAGTGGGTTTTCTTCCAGGTTATCCCTTGTGGATAACTTACCTGCCCCAAGTGCTGCTGAGCAGGACCAGTGGGTCACTCTCCACACCTCTTAGGGCATCAGCTTGACCTGCAAGTGGCTTCACTTGTGTCACACAGCAATTGGCTTCAGTTCTTGGGGAAAGTGGCACCAATTAAAAAGCAAAACACAAAAGCCAGAGTGTTATCTTGCAAGAGCATAGCAGATAATGAAGTGCTAAGCCTTAGGTAACAGGCAGCCTGGGGTTTTGTCAAGAGGGAAATGCTGTGGTGGGGACAGCCAGCATCAGCTTTTGAAGACTGAACCATGTCAAACCAAAGCCTCATTTTCTGCAAGGCTTGAGTTTAAGGGAAGAAGCAGTAAAATATCCTCTAATTCTTTCCAATGATAAAACCATGGAGTGTTACTTTGCCAAACTATGCACACTGAAATTTTTCCTGTTAGATATCTCAGTTATATTACTGGAAGAGAGACAGTTGTACTGTTTGATCTGAGTTGGGAATGTTCTATTCCCTATTAATTCCAAACTTTAAAACTCTTGGAAAAGTTCAGTCAGTACATTTCCATTATAAATATTAAGAGCTAAATTCCACCTCAAACTGCAAGCACCACAGTTCTCAGGCCTGGCCAGGCTATGCATGTGCCATCTCCTGGGAGGTCCTGTCCAGGACACATAGAAGTCCCCTGCTCCCCTAGCAGGCATTCAGGGTATATGACAGCAGAAGTCTGTCAAAAAAGGACAAAAGCTGAACTTGGAACAAGAACAAAAGTAATGGGACAGTCTGCTGAGATGGGGACGTAAGATTAAAATCACTTATTCCAAAGACAAGAGGATGAGGCACTAGAAAAACTCCAGTTTGGGGCTGACTGGGCAGGAAGAATATGAAGATTGGAAATGACCAAGCATAACAAGAAATAAATTGTGTGCATTAAGTGATAGCTGACTGTCTGAGAGCAGGGCCCAAGCTGGACAAGTTAAGCAAGGGCAGATGGCACAGCCTGGTGCAGTCTCCAGAAGATATTACAATTGCTGGGGGCAGATAAAAATTGCAGCTTTTCTGTGCATCACCACAATGTTGATATTACTGGGGAGGGGATGCAAGCTACAGATAAGTTTGGGCTGCAGGGAGGAAGCCATAGCACTGACAATTCACCAATCCCCACTCATTTTCCACAGGCTTTCTTCCACACTTTCAAAATTAAGCAGTGACTTTTACAACACAATGTAAAAGTCAAGGTTCTGAGACATGAGCTGTAGAAAGCTGTTCCAGAGGCCAGGAGCTGCAGGGAAGAAATCAAACATCTTGCATGAAAGGGTAAATTATGCTGGAGCTTGATGAGGAAGCAATACAAGAAAAGCAGCAAGGAAAAAAGGCATTTTGGGGTGAAAGCAGTGAAATATTCATATATTAAGGTAATTTCTCCACTGAACAAGGTGATACAGGCTGTGCATTCTGAACATGCTCTGGTATGTGGAGAGCCCTGAGTGCCTGCCAGAGCACAGCCAGCTGAGGGCATGGCAAACACTCCAGCTAACCCCAGGAGAGACCAAAAATGGGGAGAGGTGCAGAGAGGAAAGCAGATGAGCTCTCAGGGGGACCAAGCTCTACAGCTCAGCTCCAGAGCAAAGAAAGACCTGAGGTCAGCAAAAAGATTCAAGAGGAGCTATCAGGGTCCCCACTTTCAACTCCTAGTGAGAGCTCCTCATTTCACACCAATTTTGGTTGGGCAATAAAGATATAAATGTGCAGTTTAGACTCCTGGAAGGGAGAGGGATTTAAGTTTTCCATGAAGAAATATTTACCCCCAGTTGTCTACACACATACCAATCTTTGTACCATACTACCCTTGGGTTCAGCAGTTAATTCTGGCAGTATAAAACCATTAAAAGAGGGTTTAGGAACAGGAAGATAAACAAGTAGCCAAGAATTAAACTACTTGCATGTAAAATACAATAATTTAAGCAGGCCCTTAAAAGGGGAGCTCTAAGGACCTCTGAACTCTTCCCAACAATACTTCTCTGTCCAAGGCAGGAATTCCCATACTATCCTACACAGAGGAACAACACCAGGAATGGCACTTAAATGATAACATGACCTCAAAATTAAGTTTTCCACATAGCTTATCCATTAGACTGAGATAAAAGCCTATAAAAAGATACACAAAAATAGTGCCTTGACAATCAAATACACTGTAAAACCAACACAAGGCAGGAGTCTGAAATATTGAAGCTTATTACTCAGGATTTTTAGGCGAGTGACAAGCAGCTGGTATTTAAAGTAACATTTAAAGAAGCATTTTAAAACTAATGAAAACAGAGCTTACAGAAGCCATCCTGATCAACCTACTTCAACACAAAAGCCCCAAATTTTCTTCACAGAAAATGACAACTCTATTAGAGGACAAAAAAAAAAACAAAACAAAAAAAAACTCCAGAACAAAAAAGCCTTTCTGCTACATCAATTTATGTTTCCTAAACTATCACCTTATTTTTCATCAGGTATCAGCTTATTACAGTTTTGACTGAGGGAAATTATTTTCCAGCTCCTGTATTGAAATTATTCCTTCAGCTACAGTCAGTTGGTTTTTAATGTAGATGAGTATTAAAAGAAAATTCCCTTTGTATGTCTTAATCAGGTTTATAATTCACTAAGAAGTATCTCACAACAATCAAATTAAACTAAGTTCTGATCATCTGCAGCTCCTCCTCATTAGGCATTTGACCCTCAGAGCTGAAGGCTCATGGTCTTACTCTGGTGAGGTTTCTTTCAAGGCCCAATTCAATCATCCCATGTGCACGATTCCCTCTGCAGTATCAGGAATGTGAAGGAGGGCACAGACTGTCAGTGCTTCAACATCAACCTGTGACACATTTAGCTCCAGAAGGTCAAGTGCAGGGGGCCAGGTTCCAGCAGCAGACCCATTTGACAGCAGGCCCCATGGTAGAGGAACCCAGGAAAGGCCTTCCCTCCCCAGGGCAGGGTGCAGAAAGCATCAACCAGGTGCCACAAGTGCCTCCCAGTCACTTCAAGCCCAGATGGGACACAGTGGCTTCCAGGGCCACCCAGTGGGCAGATGATGGCTGCTGTGAAAGTGGCACTGGGCAACTGGGCCTCACCCCATGCTGCCCTCCATTCTGAGCAGAACATTGTCACCTGCTTTTAAATGAAACACGGTGACCTGAATCAAACCAGGATGGTAGCAAAACATAGCAATGGGATGTAGTGCTTTCTTCCTACCTAATTCCCTTTCGTTTTCATCTATCTTGTGGGGAGCTGACCTGCCAGAAGGCCAGAATAGCTCCCAGAATGGCCAGGGTTAGAAGAGACCTCTGGAGACCATCTGGTGCCACCTCCCTGCTCCAGCAAGGTCACCCAGGGCAGGTTGTCCAGGATCACAACCAGAGAAGGAGACTCCACAACCTCTCTGGGCAGCCTGTGCCAGGCTCTGGCCCCCTCCAAGCCACTCTCACAGTCGCCCCCACTAATGAAACCGAGGTAGGTGAACAACCCATTTGATGATATTGCATTTCCCACTCATTGGTCTCCTCTGATACCATGGGACAGACCAAACCCTCTCAGGCTTGCACTTCGTAAGTACCCACTGCTAAAAAACTACAAAGCACAGCTTTTCTTCTCCTCATTGCTGCAGCACTTTGTGTTTTCTTTGCACTAGAAGAGGAAGGACATTACAACAGTTGTGCAAGAAATAAACCAAAGCATAAGCCACGTTTCAGGCCTCAAACCAGCAGAATTACACCTATGCTGCATAGGAAATGAATCATCTGAGATCTTTCTATTGCAATTTTTTCCACCAAATATGAAATAATTACTTCTTCCTGGAAGCAATGGGTTTGCACTGTACTAAGCTTGAAGGCCCCAGTTACCACTTCATGTTGAAATATGACAAGTTCTTTTCAGGAAGCTGCACCCAGTTTTCATCTCAACTGCTTAACTGCTCAAGGTGAGGAGCACATGTCTGAGCAATCCTGAGAACAGCTCCATGTGACAGCTACTCCTTCATCCCAACAGCTGCTGGAGGCCAAGCTGCACCTGCCTGCTTAAGGTACAAGCTCTGGAGACCAAAATTCCCCCAGACACTGTGCCAAATAGCCAAGCCTTGCAGGCAGGAGCACAGAGACTGACCAGTATCTGGGGGATGAGGACCAGTGGAGTCCTGCCTGCAGGGTTTTGGGATGGCTGGGTGCAATAGGGCAGGTTCTCTCCCATTCCCTGGGAAGCACAGCCAGGGTGGAGGTGACAAGGCCAGCCCTGCCACCAGCAGGGTCCTACGAGCTGGTGACAAAGCTCCTGGCCATTCATCTACCCCCACTCCCCAAGACAGCACCTCAGCAAGGCTGCTACCTCCAGAGCAGAGCTCAAAGGTTTTCAGTTGCAGTTCACATCAGTAATTTCTCACCACAGACATCCTTTGAAGAAAACAAGATTGTCACAAAACAGGCCTGACACTGAACGTTCCAACTGATGGCCAGAGGGTGAGGGGGGGATGAGACAGACTGGCCATGAAAGAGACTTCTTGGTGTAATTCATTTGTCTTGCATCTCTAGGGAACAATTACACCAACACAGGTCTACTTTAATGTTACCTGTTGAGATCAAAACAAGCCAGCTAAGAAAGTGACAGTTCAAATTCACATGGGGTATGACAGGGCACCACTTCATGTGGCTACTGACCTGCTTGCAGTGCTTCAGCCCACAAAGAGACCGTCAGCATCCTGACTAGCCAGCCAAAACTGAACTGGACCAAGGGAAATCAATCTTCTGTATCACTAAGGTTGGTCCCAAAGAGAAACCATCACAAAGCAATGAGTCTCAAAATATATCCTAGAAATTACTTTTTTTTTATTATTTAAGGACTATTTTTAGAAGCACTCTTTTCAAACAGCCATTAACTTCAAAATAAGATGGTGATTGGATTAGTTCCACTGGGTGGCTTCCAGTCCATGTGTAGAAATTAGCACAGCTACTTAAAAAGAACTTCTAAACACGGTCAGCTGTCTGCCAAATTGTCTTCTAACCAAACATGCCCTGGGAGGAGAGAGGAAGGATACGAAAGGAGCTGGAGAAGAGGACTTCCTTGGAGGAAATTCCAGTGAGTGCCAGCAAGTATCAGATACACAGGTTAAAAACCACAGTAGTAATATGCTGGGTGCATATATCAACATAGGAATTGGGAGGAGTGTTACTCCTTCCTCCCACAGCCATGTAAAATAGCAATCAAACTCTCTAGGAAGAGGGAATTAATAAGATTTGATAGGAATGAAGTGAAAAGGGAGGAGGAGGAAGAGGAGGAGCACTCAGAGCCACACCAGGGCCACCTCAGTGCAGGTGCAAGATCAGACTTGCATCAATTTGCTCACAAAATTGCCAGCCTAAGCCACAGCAACTCCAGCTTTGTGTTTCTTGGACACAGGGCACCTACGAGCAAGGACGGCAGGCATGGAGCTACACCAGGGGAGTTTCTGCAGTGTGATCCTTCTTGTCTGCACAGGTTCACAACTTGAGATTTCCCAGCCTGGCACCCTAAACCTTCCCACATTCCTTGTGAAATACCCACATGGAGTTACAGCTCGGGGACCCTGCTGCTTTACTGCCAGGTGATTCACAGGGAGCAAACTGCCTTGTGCATTCTGTCCAAAGCTACTAACCAGGAGGATCCATAGCAAACACTTCAGAACCTAGAGCAGACAGCTACCAACTGGAAGGCAAGTTTCAAACACTCAGGCACACATGAGCATCAGTTGTGGGTATTCATACCCCCAAAAGGAGGTGAATCCTTCCTTTAGAAGGACTCCACGCCAATATTGCCCCTGTATTTTTAATTAGGGGCACAACGGCTCTTGAATTGAACTTCAATTCATGTGATCAGCCATGAGAAGTCAGATATGAAGTATTAAAGCCTTTTATTTTTAGGTAGCTCCTTAACCTAGTTTCATACAAGTATAAAACCATGCAGCTGGATTCCCTGCAAGTAGTGAATGTAGTTTGAATCAATTTAGATTAGATGATAAAGATTCCAAAGGACATTGTGAAAGTTGACAAAAAACTTTCACAAGACAACCAGAGCCAGAAGAGACAAAATGATTTGCACATTTAGAGCCAGGCAGTGAGAAATAAATAGGTCCTAAGCCTTTGCTGAAATAAAGGATACTTCTTTGTGTCATGTAAACTGTGGGGCTTTTAGTTCACTTTAAGGAAGCCCCAACGTTGTCCAAACAGATCAGCCCTGAGAAGCTATTTCTGCACCTACCAGTAATTGTAATGCTGACTTCACAGGGAGAGATCCATTTCATTGCAAGTTAATTAGCTAGTTTTGAAAATGAAACTAACAGTATCACATAGAAAGAAATAAGTAAATAAATCCTGTAACATTGAAGAAGTTGACACAATAACATCCTCCACGTACCAAACCTCAAGGTACCAGAAATAACAAGTGCCTGAGAAACAGGAAACACAGTTTACATATCCAAACGCAACTATTCCTAGAAGCAGTTGGAAAGGAGGCTCCAAAGCAGCAGAAAGTCACAGAAATAGATAAAAGCCTAAGAGAAGAGAGTGAGGGAGAGCTGCGAGGTAAGCAGGGAGCTGGAGTTGTGGCTGGCAGCCCGCTTCCTCCTGCAGCAGGAGCCCCTACTGCCATCAGGTTTCCTCACAGCACACAGACTAGGAACTGAGCTGGATTCTCCCTCTCCTGGGCTGCTAAATCCCATGAGCAGACAATTCCTCCCTCCCCACACCAAGGTGGGCAGGTGCTGCACAGGTGGGTCTGGCAGCAGACAGCTCAGGTGGCTGGCAGGGCACAGTGCCAGCGTGTGACATTCTGTGCAATGGCACAACCCAGCCCAGGAAGGCTCTGTGGGGGCACACGAGCTCCCCGGTCACCCCATCGGCCACACCAAGGAGAACACCCTGGAACTGCTGGCAAATGAAGATCCATTATTTGGTTTAAACAGTGAGCTTCACTTAATCTCACTGATGGAGAGGGAATAAAAACAAGACAACGGTTCATCAAAAGTCAATGAGTAGGAGATTAAATCCTTTCTTTTTGTGTCATGCCATGGACAGGACAAGCTAAAGGTGATGCAACAGCCTCATTTGCAAGGTAACATCCAAACCAGATGTGTTATCACTGGAAATAAATTTCTAGGAGAAGTTAGAATTGCTGTTCTTTCTCAGATTATGCAGTGTATGTAGAAAATTATCCCCTTTGGCTCTGGTGAAACAGAACATCTCAGGTCATAGTCAAGCAAAGATTTACCTCTTACCAGAACTGACCCACAGCTGCCAATCTGTCCTGTCCTCTTTCTTATCTTTACTATGCATCCCCTAAGCTAAATACCTGCTCCAGAAAAGGCAATACTCCCTTTAAGTCTCAAATTTTAAAATTAAATTAATTTGCATTTTCTAGCTTGCCTTTTGACAAAAAAAAAAAAAAAAGAACCAGCTTTCTAACATGACCTCCTACACATGAGAAACCACTAGATTTCCCCTAGTTTCTCAGCCATGAGTAACACTGAGCTATCCTGCAGCCAAGGACAGGAAGAGATGGCCATGCTATTTTAGCATCTCCTTTATGAGGCAGTTAAACAAGCAAACACCTGCCAAGAGGAACCATAAACACAGTTGCTCCCAACCCAAAGCAGGCAGATGGACTTGCTGACCTCAAGGCTGTTCAGAGCTGAAATTACAAAGCATAACTCTGTGGAGAAATTAGAGTGCAAAACGTTTGTTCTGTTGAAACTTGAAAGTATTAACTCATTATTATTTCCCCCTTTGGAGAGTGCACTGTTTCACCTTTCAGTATGACCTCATCCCTGTCATCCACCTCATGGGACTAGGCACCCACAGAGAACTGGTCTTACTCTTTAAGACTGATGCAAAGGTGCCATTCAGTGCTTCAGCCTTCTCCTTATCCTTGGTCACTATACTTCCCCCTGCATCCAATAAAGGATGGAGATTCTCCTTAGTCCTCCTTTTGTTGTTAATGTATCTACAGAAACATTTTCTGTTGTCTTTTAAGGAGTAACTGCATTAAGTTCTAGTTGGACTTTGGGTCACAAAAATCTTTGTAGCCTTCCTGAGTGCCCTGCCCCCTCTTCCATAGGCCACAGAGTTCCTTTGCTTCTTGAGTTCCAGTTAAAGCTCTGCTTAGGAAGGCTGGTCTTCCTCTCCAGCTCATCTTACAGCACAGCCTGCTCCTAGGCCTTAAAGAGTTGCCTCTTGAGGCACATTCAGCCTTCTTGGACTCCTCTGCCCTTCAGGACAGCCCTTCAAGGGACACTGTCAACCAGTCTCCTACACACACCAAGGTCTGCCCCCCACAACTCCAAGGTGACAGTTCTACTGACCCCCTCCTTACTTTCCCAAGAACTCAAAGCTCTACAATTTCATGATCACTGTGACCAAAACAGCTCCCAACCTTCACACTAGCCACAAGTCCTTCCCTGTTTGCCAACAACAGGCCCAGTGTTCCCCAGCAGTTCACATTTTGGCTGCACTATTCAGCAGCACAGGGAAGAAAGGCAGGAAAAGAAGAAGGGTGAAGGTGGAAAGAGCTGGTTGTTGGATAATACTGGTAAACATTTTAGGAGACACCACAAGTACTTTTGTAGAGCTCTATACTAAGAACTCCATCCAACTGCACACTATTTAAGCCCTACAAAAAGGGTTATTTCAAGATTGTTGGACATCCCACATTTAGCAAAGTTTTATAGATGCCAGACTAAGACTGGAAGAGCAGAACACGAGTAGAGAGGTAAGACAACACCTGGGGTGAAAGTAGAAGCTCAGCTATTTGTGAGATTAAAATTCTATTCATTGCAGCCTAAAGTTCATAGAAAGCACCTTTGGCTTCTTGCACTGCTGCTGCCTTCACTCTCTTTCCCTTTCTGCTATCTAACTGTAGGCAATGGACAGGTAAATGAGATTTTCCAGACACCTAGTAAGTCCTCTAGTGGAATCCAGCACTAAATATCACCTATTAAAGGCTGCACTAAAAATTATTTTCTTTAAATATATTTCTTCTCGCATTAAAATTATCTACTCAGTTCAAGCTCACAGGTTCTTCCACAAATGTACCTTCATTTGTTCGGAAGATAAATGACCCTAGGATTTAATTGTGCCTTCTTCATAAAACCCATCACTTTCCCTCTGATGACCAGAACACCTTGAACCTCTTCATTTTCAAATGTAGCCCCAGTTATGAGTCATCTCTCCCTCCTCTCTCACACACTTTTTAGTCTCTCTTCTTCTTTTCATCCTTCTCCCCTTGTTTTAGCAAAAGCTGTAGGTAGAACAAACTAAAATAGCAAGTTTCACAACTGGACATGAGACATCCTTAAATTTAGATCAAATGAGCCCTTCCAAAGTACACTGCAGCTTTCCATCCAGACAGATTTATAACAGCTACATATAATTATGGAAAGGAATAGGACCAAAAATAGCCTGTATATGCTGGCCTGCCTGAATGGGACATGGATAGGAAGGACAGTCTCATTCTCAGCAGCAGGAGGAAAGGGAAGACAACCCATGGCAGCCCCATCAGCTTGTAGACTTCCTACATCCCTAAAAAGTCTACAGCAATAGATCCTCAAAACCCCCTCATTTTCCACACTAATGGTTTTGCCAAACCCCATTCCAAACTGTATCAACCTGCAAAGTCAAGATTACCAAGAAAACCTGACCACATTTCCCTATCTGAAACTGCAAAGTCTTATCCAAGGTAAATCAAAAGCACTTTCAAGATAGTCTAGGAAGAAACCTGCTTTGCCAGTCATCGGTTTGTCTTGGAAGTATAAAACTCAAAAAAAACCAAATCCCAAAACCTGTAATTTTGCCTAGAGATCCATAACTTCTCCCTTTCAAGAGGCAGCTTAATGATAGCAACCAGAGTCATCTCACTCCTGACTTCCCTCCCATGCTTGCACTGGCAACAAGCCCTCCTGCTTGGAACAAATCCTGTGGCGTGGCTCCACTCTCTCCACAGCAAACTGGAAATTTCCTGCCTGCTTCAGGTAAATACATTTTATTGAATTAAATACAAGAAAGTAAACATGGCAGAGTCACACTGTTCCATGTGCACAACACTGAACTCCAAAATAAACAGCAGTGCTACACGGCTTTCACGTTTTACTGTCCTACAAACTTTTCAGTGCACAGTGGTGCTACAGAAAGTGTGGGGAGAAAGACTGAAACGTGGGACAGGCGCTGTTATTAGGGCTGCTGTGTCTTCTGGCAGTGGAAGGATTGAGAGATAAATGCAGCTGAAGGTTTTATGCTGAAGGAATCAATCAGAAAATTAGTTATGTTTGAAATTAGGCAGCAGATTAAATGACAGCTCTTATTTTGCAGCCCTATTAGTTCCAGGCTGTCTCCAGAGTTTGTTTGGTAGTGCCACAACTAGTGGAGTTTGTGTGTGGAAGTTTCATCACAGCCACAATAGCACCTCTCCTTCCAAGCTGATGTCTAAATCCAACTGCATGTTTTGGTCACAAGGGCCACATTCTCAGCAGTGCGGACGCAGGGCCCTGGATGCTCACACTGCCCCATGGGCTGGCTTCACCTCTCCACTGGAGGGGCAGAAGAGAGGCTTTGCCATGAGCGCAGTCAAGAAACTCAACCTTCCCCGATGAGCACCCCCTGTAACCAGTGTTCATTGCCACTCACCTACCAGAAGCTCTGGCCTACCCACTCAAGACAAGTCCCTTGGCTGTGGCTACTGGCAGCAAAAGCCATCCCAGCTACTATCTGGGGTTTCTGTGACCCCCTGAGCAAGACACCACAGCACCTTTACTTTCACCTGTTAAAAATCAGGCACCTTACAGCCCTGCCAGCCCTAACTCAGGGTGCACTGAGGATAACTGTGCTAACACCAGTTCTCATCTGAGTGACTGTGCATTTCCTCCGAGGGTCCACTTTAGGCCACGTTTTCTCCTCTGTGTGCTCACAAAGCCCTAAACCACCCCCAAGCCTTTAAAAGCTGAAGGTGGAGATGGGGAGAGGGCACCGGTTCCCCAGCCCTGTCACCACTGGCGAGGCTCTGTCAGTGCCCAGGCCGTACAGCAGGGCACAAGAGCTGCCTAGTCCCTCAGTGAGCCAGCACAGAGATTTCCTTATGGGCCTAGGCCCTTTGGGAGTTTTCCTTACGGGCAACTCCACCCGCCGGAGGAGATGCCGAGGTCACGGCCACACGGCAAGGGGGCTGCCCACGTGTGGGGGGAGCGTGCGGCCACAGGGCTCATGGCACCACTGCCAGCCCAGGGGGGTAGCCCCCACCCACTGCCTCTGTCTTGGCCTCACTGCCAGGTAGGCCAGGGAGCTCGCCAGGGTGAAAACTAATCACCCAGCCAGTGTTGGCTTTCAGCTGGAGTGGGTCCTCTGCGAGCCTGAGCACGGGGGAGGCAGAAGGGAGGGTGGGGAGGCTGTAGGACACGACCAGGGAGGACAGCACCACCCTGCCGGTGGCAGCACCCACTGGGATCACCCCAAGCTGATGAAACCACATCCCCAGAGTGTGTCCCTGGAAATCCCCTCCATTGTGAGAGGCTCTCCCAGTCGCACAGACGATCCCGAGCGCGTCTTTCCTTCCTACTCCAATGTGCAATTAAGGTTACCCAACTGTAGGAGGATTAGGTTTCATTTCCCAGAACACACAGATAGGAAGCAGGAGGGTATTTTGGTTTCCAAGGCAAACAGCCATTCCCATGCTGCTGAATCAAATGGATCCAACAGGTTGGTCTCGGCATGATGGTGAGGAGCAATAGGAAGGCATTTGTCACTCACTCACCTACCACAGACACCCATCAATACCATAGTGCTTTGTGTTTGAGACCCTGAATGAAGCCAGTAACCACCTGAAAAATCTTGACATGGTTTTTAATCCTCTTCTATAGGTTATTGTCTTTAGAAACACTGAATAGTTTACCAAGCATCACAACTGTTTAATAACAGTATGTGGCTATTGAATTCACTATGCTGGAAGCAAGTCTAGTCATAAATAGTATCTTCACAGTGTAGCAAGGAAGAAGCTGTAACTATCAGTCAGTAATATTATCCCTCTGTTCTCACAGCCAGAGCTGCATCCATCAGATGCACTGCAGGGAACAAGGAAAACATAGCTAATCAAACACTACCACCTTTCTTCCTCTCCACTCTTGAC
>VYZU01045309.1:0-38672 GCA_013401355.1 Ceyx cyanopectus | reverse complement strand
AAATATATATATATAAATATATCCACTAATGCTTTCATTTTATCATTTTAGGTTCATTTACCTAGGAGTAGGAAGTGTATATCTTGGGGAAAAAAAATCTATTCAATGTATCAAGTGCTGATATCAGTTCTGATCACAGGATCACAGCATGTCAGGGGTTGGAAGGACCACAGAGATCTTCTAGTCCAACCCCCCTGCCAGAGCAGGATCCTGAAAAGCCTAATAAAATCAGGAATTTAAGTTAGTCATTGTTGATGCACTTTTATTTTATACTAAATATTTTAGAAGCCATTATTAGTTTTAAACAAAACGATCAAGATTTTCAAGTATTATATTGGAGGATTTAGAGAGATTTCATTAAACAGTAACAGACTTTTGGAAAGGAATGGTTTTTTCATGTGTTTTAAACACTGCTTTGCTGCCAGTGTGTTAATTCAGAAAGAATACATTGATGGTGGTGGGCACTAAGGAAAAACAGAGCTGTGGGATCTTCAGCTTTGCATGGACACACTGCTCAAGTCTTCATCGAGCTGGACAAACACAGCATAGGTAGGTGTGTGTGGCACAGCTGAGAAAAGGCTTTTTTGTATTTGTATCAAACTCAACAATTGGGGTGATGAGGAGTCACTCAGATCTTTGAAAATGTATTATCCTTTCAGTGCAGTAAGATTTCCAAATGTGTTTCATGATTACAGGTAACTCAGAGTTACAGTGTAACATTTGAGAAAATAAAGCTGGTTTAGAGTGTTTGAAGTTTAGTGGCTAAAACCATCACATTCTTGCTTTCTGTGTTCATGGTTATTGGCTTGCAGGAATATATTGAGAAGTTGATAAATATGCCATTGAAATTGAAAATAGAAAAACATAAATTGTGCTCTTAAGCATTCCTTTAAGCTGGCAGGCATGAATAAGGGGAAGATGATAATATATTCCCTCTTGTTTCCTTCCCTTAGTTTCAGTATATTATGGTAAGTTCATAAGAACCTTCTGGAGTTTATCTTGTCAACTGACATCTACAATTCCTTGTGGATTGGAACATCTCTTTTTGAATAATAATTTAATTACTTCAGTGCATTTGGATTCCAGTAGCTGAAATAATTTTCACTGTTAAAATTCCCAGACTCCCATCTGAGGTACTGTAGATCTTTATTCCTGCCTGTCTTTGTCAAGCTGGATGCTTTTTTCTCATCTATTTCTCCAGGCCTTTGATGTAGTTGTCTCCACCATCTGGAATGTTTTCTTCATTCTGTTTCCTTGGTGTGGAACACAGATCCTTTAACTGAGCTCCAACAGCTTCACTGCCACACAGAAACAATCCCAAAACTCATGTCAATCACATTCCCATTGTCCACCAACCATTTCTCTTTTCCTTCCTTGGCCATGTTTAGATAATAGACTTTCTGGAGAAAGTACTTGGAATCACTTGAATCTTTGTGAAACCATTCTGTGAAACCATTTGCAAGACTGGAGCCCTGATAGAAACTGATAGAAAGTTAAAACCATTGCATATTTTTTTAGGGAAGGCACTCTTAAAGCCAGGAATATTATTTCAGGATGAATTTTAGTGCTTGTGCACATCATCCTGCAAGTATATTTAAAGGAGACACAGAGGAGACAACAGTAAAAATCAGGCATTAAGAAGGTGAAGCTTTTAGTGCAGTGGAGGTTGATTTAAGTCACAGAATCACAGAATGGGGGGGGTTGGAAGGGACCTCTGGAGATCATGGAGTCCAACCCCCCTGCCAGAGCAGGAACACCCAGGGCAGGCAACACAGGAACAAATCCAGGTGGGTTTTGAAAGCCTTTCCAGAGGAGACTCCACAACCTCTCTGGGCAGCCTGTGCCAGGCTCTGTCACCCCCACAGTGAAGAAGTTTTTCCTCATGTTGAGGTAGAACTTCTGTGTATTCTGTGTGCCCTTCATCCTGTCACAAGGCACCACTGACAAGAGCCTGGTCCCTTGCACTTGACACCCACCCTTCAGACATTTGTAAACATTAGTAAGATCTCTCAGTTTTCTCCAGGCTAAAACAACCCCAGATGCCTCAGCCTTGCCTCATAAGAGAGATGTTCCAGTCTCTTAATCATCCTCATAGCTCTCTGTTGGCCTCTCTCGCTGGTATTTCCCCATTCCTCCCAAAGTAGGAAAACCTGAACTGAACACAGTACTCCAGATAAGTCAATGGAATTATGATAATTAATAACAACTAAGTATTACTTCCCTGTTTTTTCTACAGAGCAGAGATTCTGAGGTGTCAAGATATAATGGAATAAATTGGCCGATACACTCATGTTTAGTCATATATTTCTACAGATGCATCTTCATTTTTCATCTTTCACTTACAGATACTGTAGTTTTATTTTATTTTTTATGTGTATTTTTCTTTCAGCCATTAATGAATTTCCTGAAGATATATTTACAAATAAAGAACGGCAGCAAGGAGGAATTCTGCTTCATATCATTGCTGTAAGTTTTCCTCTACTGTGCTTCATTTTTGTTCTCATTTGATTTGTCTTGTAAGGTGTTAATCATCTTAGTGACCTTATAGCACTTTATATATCAGCATTTTTCCAATACTTTGATTTCAGCATTTCTAATATATGGGTACAAATGCTCAAAAGGTAACACCTTAGGGCCATGGTTTTGTGGTGGACTTGGTAGTGTTAACTGTTCAACTCTGTGATCTTAAGAGGCTTTTTCAACTTCAATTATTCTGTGGTTTGTTTAAGAAAATGATGGAAATTTGAATTTACAGTGCCTATGCATTCATCCTCTTGGATATAAAATCCTGGTCATGTGGATTACAGACATGTAATGTATTTGTGTTTCATCTTGGATAAACATTGCTAGGGGTTCCTTTGTTGATAACATCAAGCATGATGTGGAAGATTCTTGATACTCTTTTATATCTCTGTGCGATAGATGCAATTGTAATTAAAAACAACCCTGAAGAAAACAGAAAATGTCATCTGGAGTTTTATTGTAGAAAAAGCAAAACAACCATGGCCTGCAGGCTGCAGTTTACCATTCCCAGCTCAGGGAAAGCAAAGGCAAAAGGGGTAATGTTTGACTGACAACAGCAGGATTAGACCCATTGCCTGAGCACAGTCACACAAGACAGGGAGAGAGTGTCATGTGTGTGGGAAACCAGGATCATCCCAGAGTGGTTTGGTGCAGTGAGCTATGGTCAGGGTCCATTTATTTCCACATGGGTTTATTTCTTGAGTATTGTTAATCAACATGGTGTTACTTTCTATTTAATAACTTGGTTCAATAGTTAATTGAAAGTATAGGTGATAACTATGTAGTTTTGTAAGCCTTACTCATTGCTTTACTTGATATGAAATCTGTTGTGGCACCCTATTCTATCAATCTTTTAGGGTGTGGCAAACATTCTTGTTTTAAACTTTATTTTACATTCAAAAATCTGGGTTTATGCCCTAAATTGATCAGCAGAGGGTTTTTTATTTGAAATTAAAAAGCTATCCATTTCTACTAGTCTGAATAAATATATTACTGTCTTCTTTCCTCTTTTCACGTACAGGAAAAATCTGAAGTATTTTCTGAATTTATTTTCTTTACAGGCTCTTTATATGTTCTATGCTTTGGCCATAGTATGTGATGACTTCTTTGTTCCCTCCTTAGAGAAAATTTGTGAGGTATGTTAAACAACTTTACTCCTCTTTTGGAAATTTATTTAAAGAAAACTGTAGAATCAAACATCAATTCCTGTCAATTCAGTCACATATACCTGAAGCATGTAACTAGGCTGGGTATGTGGATGAGCTGGGTTTCTTCTTATACTCCTAGTTTAAAAAATCACCTGTGAAAAGAAAACATACATAGACAGATTGATCTGTTGCCTATGCAAACGTTATTGCATATCTGCCACTGTACCAGCNCCTTATAGCACTTTATATATCAGCATTTTTCCAATACTTTGATTTCAGCATTTCTAATATATGGGTACAAATGCTCAAAAGGTAACACCTTAGGGCCATGGTTTTGTGGTGGACTTGGTAGTGTTAACTGTTCAACTCTGTGATCTTAAGAGGCTTTTTCAACTTCAATTATTCTGTGGTTTGTTTAAGAAAATGATGGAAATTTGAATTTACAGTGCCTATGCATTCATCCTCTTGGATATAAAATCCTGGTCATGTGGATTACAGACATGTAATGTATTTGTGTTTCATCTTGGATAAACATTGCTAGGGGTTCCTTTGTTGATAACATCAAGCATGATGTGGAAGATTCTTGATACTCTTTTATATCTCTGTGCGATAGATGCAATTGTAATTAAAAACAACCCTGAAGAAAACAGAAAATGTCATCTGGAGTTTTATTGTAGAAAAAGCAAAACAACCATGGCCTGCAGGCTGCAGTTTACCATTCCCAGCTCAGGGAAAGCAAAGGCAAAAGGGGTAATGTTTGACTGACAACAGCAGGATTAGACCCATTGCCTGAGCACAGTCACACAAGACAGGGAGAGAGTGTCATGTGTGTGGGAAACCAGGATCATCCCAGAGTGGTTTGGTGCAGTGAGCTATGGTCAGGGTCCATTTATTTCCACATGGGTTTATTTCTTGAGTATTGTTAATCAACATGGTGTTACTTTCTATTTAATAACTTGGTTCAATAGTTAATTGAAAGTATAGGTGATAACTATGTAGTTTTGTAAGCCTTACTCATTGCTTTACTTGATATGAAATCTGTTGTGGCACCCTATTCTATCAATCTTTTAGGGTGTGGCAAACATTCTTGTTTTAAACTTTATTTTACATTCAAAAATCTGGGTTTATGCCCTAAATTGATCAGCAGAGGGTTTTTTATTTGAAATTAAAAAGCTATCCATTTCTACTAGTCTGAATNTGATTTAAGTCACAGAATCACAGAATGGGGGGGGTTGGAAGGGACCTCTGGAGATCATGGAGTCCAACCCCCCTGCCAGAGCAGGAACACCCAGGGCAGGCAACACAGGAACAAATCCAGGTGGGTTTTGAAAGCCTTTCCAGAGGAGACTCCACAACCTCTCTGGGCAGCCTGTGCCAGGCTCTGTCACCCCCACAGTGAAGAAGTTTTTCCTCATGTTGAGGTAGAACTTCTGTGTATTCTGTGTGCCCTTCATCCTGTCACAAGGCACCACTGACAAGAGCCTGGTCCCTTGCACTTGACACCCACCCTTCAGACATTTGTAAACATTAGTAAGATCTCTCAGTTTTCTCCAGGCTAAAACAACCCCAGATGCCTCAGCCTTGCCTCATAAGAGAGATGTTCCAGTCTCTTAATCATCCTCATAGCTCTCTGTTGGCCTCTCTCGCTGGTATTTCCCCATTCCTCCCAAAGTAGGAAAACCTGAACTGAACACAGTACTCCAGATAAGTCAATGGAATTATGATAATTAATAACAACTAAGTATTACTTCCCTGTTTTTTCTACAGAGCAGAGATTCTGAGGTGTCAAGATATAATGGAATAAATTGGCCGATACACTCATGTTTAGTCATATATTTCTACAGATGCATCTTCATTTTTCATCTTTCACTTACAGATACTGTAGTTTTATTTTATTTTTTATGTGTATTTTTCTTTCAGCCATTAATGAATTTCCTGAAGATATATTTACAAATAAAGAACGGCAGCAAGGAGGAATTCTGCTTCATATCATTGCTGTAAGTTTTCCTCTACTGTGCTTCATTTTTGTTCTCATTTGATTTGTCTTGTAAGGTGTTAATCATCTTAGTGACCTTATAGCACTTTATATATCAGCATTTTTCCAATACTTTGATTTCAGCATTTCTAATATATGGGTACAAATGCTCAAAAGGTAACACCTTAGGGCCATGGTTTTGTGGTGGACTTGGTAGTGTTAACTGTTCAACTCTGTGATCTTAAGAGGCTTTTTCAACTTCAATTATTCTGTGGTTTGTTTAAGAAAATGATGGAAATTTGAATTTACAGTGCCTATGCATTCATCCTCTTGGATATAAAATCCTGGTCATGTGGATTACAGACATGTAATGTATTTGTGTTTCATCTTGGATAAACATTGCTAGGGGTTCCTTTGTTGATAACATCAAGCATGATGTGGAAGATTCTTGATACTCTTTTATATCTCTGTGCGATAGATGCAATTGTAATTAAAAACAACCCTGAAGAAAACAGAAAATGTCATCTGGAGTTTTATTGTAGAAAAAGCAAAACAACCATGGCCTGCAGGCTGCAGTTTACCATTCCCAGCTCAGGGAAAGCAAAGGCAAAAGGGGTAATGTTTGACTGACAACAGCAGGATTAGACCCATTGCCTGAGCACAGTCACACAAGACAGGGAGAGAGTGTCATGTGTGTGGGAAACCAGGATCATCCCAGAGTGGTTTGGTGCAGTGAGCTATGGTCAGGGTCCATTTATTTCCACATGGGTTTATTTCTTGAGTATTGTTAATCAACATGGTGTTACTTTCTATTTAATAACTTGGTTCAATAGTTAATTGAAAGTATAGGTGATAACTATGTAGTTTTGTAAGCCTTACTCATTGCTTTACTTGATATGAAATCTGTTGTGGCACCCTATTCTATCAATCTTTTAGGGTGTGGCAAACATTCTTGTTTTAAACTTTATTTTACATTCAAAAATCTGGGTTTATGCCCTAAATTGATCAGCAGAGGGTTTTTTATTTGAAATTAAAAAGCTATCCATTTCTACTAGTCTGAATAAATATATTACTGTCTTCTTTCCTCTTTTCACGTACAGGAAAAATCTGAAGTATTTTCTGAATTTATTTTCTTTACAGGCTCTTTATATGTTCTATGCTTTGGCCATAGTATGTGATGACTTCTTTGTTCCCTCCTTAGAGAAAATTTGTGAGGTATGTTAAACAACTTTACTCCTCTTTTGGAAATTTATTTAAAGAAAACTGTAGAATCAAACATCAATTCCTGTCAATTCAGTCACATATACCTGAAGCATGTAACTAGGCTGGGTATGTGGATGAGCTGGGTTTCTTCTTATACTCCTAGTTTAAAAAATCACCTGTGAAAAGAAAACATACATAGACAGATTGATCTGTTGCCTATGCAAACGTTATTGCATATCTGCCACTGTACCAGCAAAGAGAAACATATGTGGTCCTAGTGTGAAGTGGAGAAAAAGGAGGATGCATGAGAAGAGTATGTACCTTGGTTTGATATGGAATGAGAATGCAAATTTTATATGCAAAAAAATTGTATTTAATGTACTAATGTACTAAATTCCTAAGTGTTACTCAGAGCTCTGTCTTAATATTTAACAATAGAAGAACAAGTAGAAGAATAAGGGAAGCAGCAATAGTAAAATACTAAGTAGAGATCTTTTCTTTCCCTTTTCAGATGTTCTGATTTCAGCATGAACCTTATACACCATATTTAAGTTGTAACAGTTAAGTTACAGAAGTTTTGCCTTTGTTTTCTTGTGTTCCACTAAACACTAAAACAGCTAAGAAGAAGGAATCAGAGAGCACACTTAGGTTTGAGTTCCAGCAGCAGGATGCTGGATCAAATGCTACTACAATAAGGGCTTGTGTTTATGTTTGGTTGGGTTCTATAGAGNTCAGACATTTGTAAACATTAGTAAGATCTCTCAGTTTTCTCCAGGCTAAAACAACCCCAGATGCCTCAGCCTTGCCTCATAAGAGAGATGTTCCAGTCTCTTAATCATCCTCATAGCTCTCTGTTGGCCTCTCTCGCTGGTATTTCCCCATTCCTCCCAAAGTAGGAAAACCTGAACTGAACACAGTACTCCAGATAAGTCAATGGAATTATGATAATTAATAACAACTAAGTATTACTTCCCTGTTTTTTCTACAGAGCAGAGATTCTGAGGTGTCAAGATATAATGGAATAAATTGGCCGATACACTCATGTTTAGTCATATATTTCTACAGATGCATCTTCATTTTTCATCTTTCACTTACAGATACTGTAGTTTTATTTTATTTTTTATGTGTATTTTTCTTTCAGCCATTAATGAATTTCCTGAAGATATATTTACAAATAAAGAACGGCAGCAAGGAGGAATTCTGCTTCATATCATTGCTGTAAGTTTTCCTCTACTGTGCTTCATTTTTGTTCTCATTTGATTTGTCTTGTAAGGTGTTAATCATCTTAGTGACCTTATAGCACTTTATATATCAGCATTTTTCCAATACTTTGATTTCAGCATTTCTAATATATGGGTACAAATGCTCAAAAGGTAACACCTTAGGGCCATGGTTTTGTGGTGGACTTGGTAGTGTTAACTGTTCAACTCTGTGATCTTAAGAGGCTTTTTCAACTTCAATTATTCTGTGGTTTGTTTAAGAAAATGATGGAAATTTGAATTTACAGTGCCTATGCATTCATCCTCTTGGATATAAAATCCTGGTCATGTGGATTACAGACATGTAATGTATTTGTGTTTCATCTTGGATAAACATTGCTAGGGGTTCCTTTGTTGATAACATCAAGCATGATGTGGAAGATTCTTGATACTCTTTTATATCTCTGTGCGATAGATGCAATTGTAATTAAAAACAACCCTGAAGAAAACAGAAAATGTCATCTGGAGTTTTATTGTAGAAAAAGCAAAACAACCATGGCCTGCAGGCTGCAGTTTACCATTCCCAGCTCAGGGAAAGCAAAGGCAAAAGGGGTAATGTTTGACTGACAACAGCAGGATTAGACCCATTGCCTGAGCACAGTCACACAAGACAGGGAGAGAGTGTCATGTGTGTGGGAAACCAGGATCATCCCAGAGTGGTTTGGTGCAGTGAGCTATGGTCAGGGTCCATTTATTTCCACATGGGTTTATTTCTTGAGTATTGTTAATCAACATGGTGTTACTTTCTATTTAATAACTTGGTTCAATAGTTAATTGAAAGTATAGGTGATAACTATGTAGTTTTGTAAGCCTTACTCATTGCTTTACTTGATATGAAATCTGTTGTGGCACCCTATTCTATCAATCTTTTAGGGTGTGGCAAACATTCTTGTTTTAAACTTTATTTTACATTCAAAAATCTGGGTTTATGCCCTAAATTGATCAGCAGAGGGTTTTTTATTTGAAATTAAAAAGCTATCCATTTCTACTAGTCTGAATAAATATATTACTGTCTTCTTTCCTCTTTTCACGTACAGGAAAAATCTGAAGTATTTTCTGAATTTATTTTCTTTACAGGCTCTTTATATGTTCTATGCTTTGGCCATAGTATGTGATGACTTCTTTGTTCCCTCCTTAGAGAAAATTTGTGAGGTATGTTAAACAACTTTACTCCTCTTTTGGAAATTTATTTAAAGAAAACTGTAGAATCAAACATCAATTCCTGTCAATTCAGTCACATATACCTGAAGCATGTAACTAGGCTGGGTATGTGGATGAGCTGGGTTTCTTCTTATACTCCTAGTTTAAAAAATCACCTGTGAAAAGAAAACATACATAGACAGATTGATCTGTTGCCTATGCAAACGTTATTGCATATCTGCCACTGTACCAGCAAAGAGAAACATATGTGGTCCTAGTGTGAAGTGGAGAAAAAGGAGGATGCATGAGAAGAGTATGTACCTTGGTTTGATATGGAATGAGAATGCAAATTTTATATGCAAAAAAATTGTATTTAATGTACTAATGTACTAAATTCCTAAGTGTTACTCAGAGCTCTGTCTTAATATTTAACAATAGAAGAACAAGTAGAAGAATAAGGGAAGCAGCAATAGTAAAATACTAAGTAGAGATCTTTTCTTTCCCTTTTCAGATGTTCTGATTTCAGCATGAACCTTATACACCATATTTAAGTTGTAACAGTTAAGTTACAGAAGTTTTGCCTTTGTTTTCTTGTGTTCCACTAAACACTAAAACAGCTAAGAAGAAGGAATCAGAGAGCACACTTAGGTTTGAGTTCCAGCAGCAGGATGCTGGATCAAATGCTACTACAATAAGGGCTTGTGTTTATGTTTGGTTGGGTTCTATAGAGTGCCACTTGCATCAGCTCAAAATGTTGCATGCTGCCTGAAAAACACAAGCCTCTCTGTGTCTAATTGGACTAACTCTGTCAGTTTTGATTAACACAGTTGTAAAGTGAAGCCAGAATCAGGCCTTATGTTGCTAACAGTTATTCACAGAGGTTATCTATTTTTCTTCCTGAAAGATGTTAGCAGCCCCAAGAATTGCCCATAATTCCTGAATGATTGTGTTTAGATTTCCCAAAGTCAATTAATGAAAACAATTTGTTTTCTATCTCTGAATCTGTAGAGATGCTGTTCTCTAATCAGCTACCTATTAGCCACAGTTGGCTATTTATTTATATGTAAGTAATTTTAGCTGACACTTCACTGAGTTAGGGTATAAACATTTTACTTGCTCACAGTATATCTGCTCCTCAAAAAGGCAGTGTCTGATTTTTTCTCATAGTGACTGTTGATCCTTCAACAGCACTGTGGCCAGCAAATGAAGTGCTTCTATCTCTGCAGCTGTAGGACTGTGCAATGGAAACACAGAGCAGTGCTGACATTACCAATGCTTTCCTTCCAGAAACTACATTTGAGTGCAGATGTTGCTGGAGCCACATTCATGGCAGCAGGGAGCTCCACTCCAGAACTGTTTGCATCTGTTATAGGTATGGAGCCCACACACTAGCTTTTATGAGATCTACTGTTAAAAACTCAGCACCAAATCAAGCAGAGGGATCCCAAAGTGCTACCGTTCTTCTGCCAATTTACAGTCAGCAATTACAACTGTCAGCTAGTCTGGTTCATGGGGTAATTAACTACTCAAAATATCTCATGAAACTGAATCTTCTCTCAAAACACAGAGAGAGGAATGGCTGATGCTGAACACAGGAAGTAAAAGAAGGTTTATTGCAGTCCTCTGAGAGAGAATTTGAGCTATTTGATACCTCTTTGGCTTCTTTCTTTACCAATAAAGGGAATTAATTCTAGGAAGGAAGTAGGAGAGCCGGGAATGTGTGAAAAGAACAAATGAATGTATTAAGTCAGATCATGACTTAATGACATGGAAGGCCATGGTGTACATTACTTATAGAATTATTTGAAGTAATATCTGAAATATTAAAGACTATTGGTATAGAGAGAATGTCTACATGGCAAAAGCAGTAATATTAAGAGAAAGACACGGGTTTACACTGAAAGAGAAGGAGAAATGCAGCAAATTTCATAGGAACATAGAGTCAAGCTGCCTCTAGTCTTGATGTCACCAATTCACTCACTTGCTTTGGTGACCAACTGGTCCAGTATCATATCCCTTCTGGTAGGGCTGTCTTACTACCTGGCTGAAGAAGTTATCCTCAATGCATTCCAGGAACCTCCTGGATTGCCTATAGCTCACCATGCTGGATTGCCTATAGCTCACCATGCTGCTTTCCTAGCAGGCGTTGGGTGATCAAAGTCCCCCATCAGGACATCAGCCTGTAGTAGACACCAACTACAAAGCTCCTTTCATTGCTTTAGTCTCTAATTCTTTCCCATAAGCTTTCAACCTGTTTGTGGCTATTCTTTAGAGGCAGTTCTATCCAGTCCTTGATGTAGAAGGCAAACCTTCACTTCTCTTTTCTTGCCTGTCCCTTCTGAACAGCACATAGGCATTGATAGCTGCACTCCAGTCATGAGATTGGTCCCACCAGATTTCAGTTATGGCAACTAGGTCATAGCTTTCTAGCAGCATGGTGCCTTAAAATGGAGTTTCTATGTTTAGTAAAACCTTAGCAGGCTGCTATCCTGGCAGACATTTTTACAAATTACATGCAGTCTAAAGGAATGAACTATAACCTCATTTCCAACTTACTGAAAAGCAGCAAGTGTAAGCTTTTAATTCTCCCTTTAGTGAAATATGTCTGCTTTCTCAGCTGGGAGAAAGGTTTCTGTGCTTTATTATACTGTTTGAAATANCATTGTTGGTTCAGCAGTTTTCAACATTCTCTGCATTGTTGGTGTCTGTGGAATATTTGCAGGACAGGTTAGTAAGATACCTTATGGAGTTCAATTGCATACAATTTAGAGGTTTCCATGAGCAAATATTAAACAAACAAACAAAAAAGGAGTATTAATCAAAACCAAAAACGAGCTGACATTGTGAAAAATGTCCAGTGTTGGAAATAATTTATAAGTGCTTCAGAAATAGCAAATGTTTCCAAAAAGCTCAGCTGTAGTTTCATCACTCTGAACACAGCACATAGAGGTCACTGTTTCCTTTTCATACCATACTGTGTCCACAGTCACCTGATCAGTGGCATCTGCTAGTCCTTCCTGGTACTGAGGGTGATCAAAGAATCTAGCATGAGATTTGCTCCATCTGTTTAGTACTAGATGAGCAAATGTGTCTAGCATCATTTTCAGGTATTAAGTCCCACATATCCATAAATACAATGAAGTGGGAATCACTGATGTGCTGCAGTACAGTGAATTGTACCTTGAAAATCTGACCAATTAAAGTATCATGGATATGAATTGTATTTCATTCATGGAAATTTCTGCATGATATTTATGATTGGTGGTTTTTATAGATTCATTATCTAAAAGCCTGATATGTCTTCCTGTTAGCATCAAGCAGTGCTTGGGTCCAGAGTGGTTGCTGCTAATTCAGCTCAAACACCTAAGTGATTGCAAGATAGAGGTTTTTGTTTTGTTCTTAAGGTTTCATGTTTTTGTTGGCTGAAGGTGCTGTTTTTCAGGTGGTTTGTCTCACCCAGTGGGCTGTGTTCCGGGACTCTGTGTACTACACAATATCTGTGATCATACTGATTGTTGTAAGTAGTTCTCTTACCAACTCATGTCTTTCATTGCTCACTTTTTTTTGGAGGCCCAGCCTGCTAACCACTGATCCTTTGGTAAACAGTATTTTCCTGCTAGTTCTGGTGACATCTGGAAGTGAGGGCTCAGCTCCACAGTGCAATCTGAATAATAAAATCTAAATACAGCCCCACAGAATGTGTCCATCCTGTCCAGCAATGTTTGCACCACTGATTTTGTACCTCCAGTCTGTAAAGTTGTGCAGGCTGCTGTTAGTGCAGTCAGCACTCTCCTCACTGAGGGAACTGCTTGTTGTGGAGATTAAAAACATTGATCTGCACCTCTAGCTTAAATAGGGCAGGTGGCTGTTTCTTGTTTCTACATAGTAATTTGATTACACAGATTCTGGGTAAATGTTTATAAATAGAGCACAGGTGATTACCACTTTATTCATCTAGAGCAGTGTAGTAGTTCCTGAACATATGCATGTGTTTAGTGACAAGGAGGGGAAGGATCCACTTAGTTTATTTTGTGATAAATAAGGATCACTAGCTACACATTCAATTACAGGAGTTAGAGTGGAGTAAATTGTGTATAACCACTTGGGCTAAAAGCAGCAGCAAAATAGCTGCCCTTTCTGCTCAAAATAGTCTAAATGGTAAAAGGACTCAGAGCTCAGTCTCTTCAGAATACATGACTTTGTAAATTGACATTTACACAGCACAGCATGTGGGTATGACATGTGTAGCTGTGCCTCACTAAATAGTATTTTTAAGTATCACTAAGAGGGGTTCAAGCCTTGTTCACAAAGGGCACAATCCATATAGTGAAAGTTCTGGTTGGAAAGGGCCAAAACTCAAGTAGCTTCTGGCCAGGTATGACTGATACTTAGTAAAAGCATTTGTCTGGTTTTCAAGATAGAGAAATGGTCAATTTAAGTATTTTCTTTTATGTTTTTTTTTTCCCCTTCTAGTTCATATATGATGAGAAAATAGAATGGTAAGTTGTGTATATTATTCCCTGTAGTCCTGTATTTGCCCATGTGGGACTGATCAGTAAAAGAATTGCAGTGTAATTAACTTTTATTCATAGGTACTGGGAGTATGAGCTGGATTGGTCACCTAGGAAATCCTATGTATTTTCATTGGTTATATTTTTTTATGATGATAAGGGAAAATTTAAAGAAAATTTAAGAAGCTGGAAGCATTAATGAGGTAAATAGGCTATATGTAATTCCTGAAGATTCTCATGTGCAGAGAGGGTAACCAAAGTTCTGCTGCTGTAAATCTCACTGTTAACATTATAGGGGTTCTGGGTGTCCCAAAGACCAGCCCAAGGTGGGATGCTAGTGGGACATCACAAGCATCTTCTCAGAGTCCTCTCAGACTGCCTGGCCTGTTCTTCAGCACTGAAATGGCAGAAGGCCTTGGCATGATTCTCAGAGGGAAGCAATACTTCCATGGTTTCAGTCTTCATAATACCTTTCTGAAATATACATATTACACTTTACTTGCATGTTTATTGGAACTTGAGAGTCTGCTTCCTCCCCATTCTGCCAAGACAGCATCTAACTTACTGATGTGAATCCTGTATACACCAATGTGACTTCTACTAGATGTTTAATGCAGACTCCTACTTAACACAGCTGTTTGACCTTTTTTTTTGTCTCTTTGAGGTGGGAAAGCCTTGTGCTCATAATTATGTATTCATTCTACATACTTATAATGAAGTAAGTGCTTTTCTCTTCCATATGCCCTTTAGTTGTTGGTTAACCATTATTCTTTTGGTGTAGTTTTGTCCTTGGCCTTAATGCTGAGGACACTACATCCAGTCATGTTTCTTGCTTTTTCATGCTTAACCAGTTTCACACTAGATTTGTGCTCTCTTAAGAGCAAATATGGATCCTTTTTATAGTGCACTGAAGTAAAGTAGCTTTTGGAAAAAGTTGAGAGAAAATAGAATTTATACAAAGATATATCAAAAAGTCTATATATCAAAAAGTCTATATATCAAAAAGTCTATATATCAAAAAGTCCATTGGGTGCTCCTACTGACATCCTCCTTCTGCAGTGTCACTGCCTCAGTCAGGACAGTCAGAGGTCTCACTGTGGGAGTCTGTGAATTCACTCCTCCACTGCAGGTTCCTTAAGCTTATCCCTTTGTTCTTCTCCCCTCACAAATCACCTTTTTTTGGACCTTCAGTCTCCCTTTTCTCCTACATAAGGTCTTAGCAGAGTTCACTGACAGCCCTCTGAAATCCTACTCTAGTGGGGAAATAGATGTGTTCTTTCTTCAGAAGGCTGTGGTCAGCAATCCCAGAAATGCTCAAGCACCTGCCATAGGTGCTTGTGAGCTGATGCAGGGGGAAAGAAGCTGTTTTATAATAACCTGGTTCTCACAGGTGCAGCCCTTGCTTTGCTGTCAGCTTGCCACTGAATTGGGTAGTCCTTTCTCTTAATTTGCTGTTAGAGAATGTTCATGTGCTGCACTGCATGCCTGCATAACTTGTTCTCAGCTGCATAAAAGCTTGGCAAGAAAATGCAACAATCCACCCTTCTCACACCTTTCCTTTGCTATCAGGTACAATGTGAGAATGCAGAATTTCTTCAGCCTTAAAAGCAAGAATGTTGGAAATGGTGAGACAGTCAACAATGAGCTGGAAGATGGTAAAAAATGTTATGCCTCTAGTTGTGATGATCCATCCATTCCATTACTATGGAAAGGTAAGGCTGAGCAGACAGGATGTGGAAAAATAGTAGTTCACAGGGGATCTTTTTTATTTCTTTAATGGGGATCAAAACAGTGTTACTATTCAGTCATAAGCAGGAATTTTTCTTGGGCTAACCTGACAATTCAGTACTGAGACTGAAAACAAGCTACTTTGCATATTGGCAGTTTTGCTCCCTTTGTATCTCAGTGATGAGTTATGATGAACACTGTGAAAAATACACTTTTTTGGGGGGTTTGTTTTGCCAGGAAGAAGGTAATTTTCACTTCAAAAATTAGTTTGGGACTAGAAGCTGAGACTTGGGTGTTGAAGGAAAGGACATGGGCAGATCAGTGGGCAAGAGGGATTATGTGTTGAGTTCATATCCTTAGAAGACTGGCTTTCTCATTCCTAAATGACTGCATGCATTGCCAAGCCTATATGTAAAATTGAGATAGGCAGGTGCTTTGCTCTCTGTATATTTGTCATAAAGGGGAAGGTGATGATACCCAGATTCTGGTAGTGAAGGTAAGCCAACATAGCAGGTATTTTGGGCTTTTCTCTAAGCCTGTTTTTAACATTGTATTATCCCTTTTCCATTCCCTCTTTTCTCTGTAGAGCAGAATCACTCCTACCTTCAAAAGATGAACCATAGAATTTAGTGAGCTCTTGGGCTGCTGCTAACACAGGAGGTTTTCTTCCTTGGTTCTTTGCAAATGTCTCTTCTAGGAGACTGAGCTCAGCAGCAATATGGGTAGTTTTTGCAAATGTCCTCATGTAATAAAGGTACTAATAGTGTCCAACAGGAATTTAGAGGAGATTCAGAGAATCCCTCTCATGTCTACTTTTATTGTTTAAACTGGGATCTCTTCAAGGTAGATGCTGTCACTTACTACAGGTTTATGTCATGATAGAACACTGATGCTCTGCTCTCAGATGTGGTCTTTAGATGGTAGTTTAACAGAGATTAAAAATTACTTCTCATAGGACATTGAAATGTAATTAAAGATGTCTTTGAAATAGTTTGATCTCATTTTACAACAAATTTATGTGAACACTGACTATGATATGGTCTGACACTTGAATGTGGAGGTACAAGGTTCAGGGGATACTCCTAGGACAGTTGTTTTTTATGTGTTCAAGTGAGAACAGAGGAAAAGAGTAAATATGGAGATAATGATCACAGGCAAACATACCTGGTATGAGCAAAGGCATAAAGAAGAAATTAAGGAGTCACAGGGTTTGGAGTGAACAATGGAAGAGGAGGATGGCAGTGCTGACCTATCTGCTTTGTAGATGAGTGCTTTGTGTCAAGAAGTTGTCCTAGAAAGCCATCACTTGGCTGCCTGGTACATCTCCCTCCTGTTGAGAGAAAATATGCCATGAGCTATCAGTGACTTGCTGATAATTGACCCTTGGCTGGCTTCACCAGCTGAGCTGCAGCTTTGCCAGCAGCAGCTTCCAGAAATGGGAGTAGAGGCAGGGAGAGAACTGGAGCTGGCCTCTGTCCTGCCTCCAACCAGTACTTGGCAAGTTCCACCAAAAAAACCCCTCCCTGGACCTTCACTTCACCAAGGTGTAGGGCTAACCTTAACCTGATTTCCTGCAGGAGGGAAGTCTGATTACTTCCCAAAAAAACAGTTGCTTTGGGTGAGGAATTTCCATCCTACCTGGTTAGTCTATTGCTCAAGGTGCAGATAAAATGGGATTCACACATAGCACAGTTTTTTTGCAGGCTTGTAATATTACTTTCAAGAGCTCCCAGTTGTACAATAGAAAAGCTTCCATTACTCAATTTTAAGAAAGAAAAAGGAGAGCTTTTCACCATCAGATAAATTCTGTTTCAAGGGCAAGTTCTACACACACAGGTAAAGGTGAAATATTTGTACTTTGTGAGTAACACTCCTATTTTAAAAGTACACGTGTGGCTCACTGCCCTTGGCTTTTATTATGTTGACCCAAATTTCCACCAGGTGGCATGGTTTGAATCCTGCCTAAAACCAGAAACTCTTGGAAAAAAGTGGGTTTCTGAGGGTCTGATCAGGAGTCAGCTGCAATCAACAGGAAGCTTTCTGTTGATTTTGACCACGTTGTTGGTGATGATGCTTCATGGTGAGCAGCAAGGTGGTTTGTTAAAGGGAAAATCCATTCTTAGAAGATACTTTTTCTAAGGAATGTCAAAAAAGGAGAAGTGAAAAAGGCTTTTCTCTGTCTCACACTTGTGCAAAACACTTCTGCAGTTTTTAAGTAGAGCCTTGCTGTACCATATGGCTCTAAGGTATGCATGTTTACAGGTATAGGGAGCAAGACAGAAGAGCTGTTAGGAAAGCATAAGAGCAATGTGCTGCAGTAAGTCATAACAGCTGCAGTTATATGTGTATTTATAGTGAGGTATTCAACATCAGTGCTGAGTTTTCTATCATGGTATGTCATCAAAGCTGAATGGCTTTGGTCACTTTCTCTAAGAAACAGTTCCAGAGTAACTGCAGTGCTTCCATGTTTTTCATGGCACTGTAAAATAAAGAAGTACTTCAGAGACTTCACTGGAGAAACTCACTTGAGAGCAGATAATATGATGAGACTGTTAAAAAGATATCTGGCCTTTTTGCTCTACCAGGATTGCTACCAAACATTTCTTTGTCTAACTAAAGCAAATGTTAAGCTACTGTGGTTGAGTCCTCTTCTTTGAGGATGGGTTATAAGAAGTTTGTCTGGCTATAAATTCCTTCAAAGAGAAGCCATTTCACTCTTAAGAGTCGTTGGAATGGATAGTGCTCCTTCTTTGCCTCATTGGCTGCAGATGATTTGGTTTAGATGCAGGGTGGGAGGAAGAAAATGCTCCTTTATGGTTACAAAATGCAAAACTGATACTACTTCTATTCTCAGATAGAGATCTTAGTCTGCAAGGCAGGGTTGCAGAGAGGATTCTTTGAGTGGAACATATTTCTTTCTGAAACCAAAAGTCTCTTGATGACTCCTCAGGTGACACCAGTGTGCTCACTGAAAACTAATTTTAGTGAAACAAAGCAAGACCTAAAGGGTAAAAGTTATAGCTATTTATGGGTGATTTACAGGCTTGCTAGGTTTTGCTTTGTGGAATGATAACAGAAGGATACTTTTTCTCAACTTCAATTACATTGGAAGATGCTTGAGAGAGCAAAGCCTTTATTGTATGATGTGATTTACATGCATGCATGGAACCAGTCTTCTTCCTGAAAAAAATATAAATAACACTGTAACAATGCAAAAAAATAACTACAGATTTATGTGTGTTTAGAATAAGTCCATTTTAATTCTTTTGCTTGAGTTCAGTGTTTTCTTAGATTTCCTTTGCTTCCTGGCTGGAACCATGCACTAATAATTCTCTTTCACTTCTACCTCCTAAATTCTCTTCCTCTTCTTAATGTAAGTAACTTAATGAAAAGGGGAGTGGGAGGGTGAAGCCAAGCTAAGCAAAGCAGGAAACAAGCAGCAAAGAACTTTGTTGGGGGTTTTTTTTCCTGTACATAATTACATGTAATTATTATTTATTACAATCATATCCATATTTCCTGCCCTGTTTTCTAACACCACATGGGTGTGTCTCCTGTCTGCTGAGCCTTGCTCTGCTTGCTGTGTGTAGTCTGTAACATTTGTGAGAATATTGGTTTGTTGCTGAGCTCTAAAAGTCCTTGCCTGTGCTTACGTTGATTGCAAATAGAATTTTGTCTCTCAGTTTAAGTTCTTAACACAGGGGAACAAAACAACCTGGATACAAGTGCATTTATATTAACAAAGGCTACTTAGTTGGTTTTTATTACTTCAAGTCTTGTCACGTTAGAGATATGAATATTCTGTGAAGGTAAAGTGAAGATTCCAACAAGAGTGGGTACAACATCAGGGAGTTCTGGAAGTGCAGCACCTTGATCTAGGACAGCTCTAGAGGTTTCAGGAGTCCCATCTACACTGCCACAGTGCAAGTGCTTTTAGAGAAGGCTTACAAAACCATAGCAGGACAAAAGCTAACTGGTGTACAGCATGAACACCAGCGGCTGGGGAAGAACTGCTCCCACTTACCTGAGAGTCACTGCCTTTAGCAGAGTGAAATCCCTTTTCAGCACGTGATCTAAATGAAGTGTCCACCTGATTCTGCAGATTCACCAGACTGCAGAAATATTCTAGGAAAGCCACTCCTAAATTCCAGCATTCAGATGAATATTACCCCCCAGCCGAGCCTGAAGAGAATGACTCTGGGGGTGGGAAGCACGGTAGCTAAGATCAATTGCACAAATAACTCTGTCAATTGTGATCATTAGTGAAGGGGATGCAGCAGTATGGCAAAAGCAGTGTTGTGATGGTGGATGAGATCATCTGCTCCAGTCCCCCCAAATACCGCTTCCCCGAAGCTGGATTGAGGATTATGATCACCAACAAATTTGGACCACGCACCAGAATGCGGATGGCCAGCAGACTCATCATCAATGAGGTAGGTGACAGTGAGGCAGAGGGATTGCTGTGCTCATTGGGATCCTGGAATTCAGGTTCTGTGTTCCCAGGGATAGTCTAGAGCTCTGTCTTTCTCCAGCAGTTACATCACAGCAGATTTGAAAATGGATACTCAAGACCCGCCTGGATGTGTTCCTGGGTGACTTGGTCTAGGTGCCCCTGCTCAGGCAGGGGGGTTGGACTGGATGATCTTCTAGGTCCCTTCCAACCCCTGACATTCTGTGATACCCATTTGGTGATGCTGCCTGTCTTCATGGGAGGGCAGTCACTAAGGAAAGACTCCTTTATCTCCCTGCCAAAAATAACGTGTTTTGGGCTGGGGGGTGTGTTTCTGAGTGTGTGTGTGTTTGTGTGCACATTTACATTTTATCAGAAGCAGATGAATTGGTTTTGATCATTATACTACTGGTTCAGCTAAGAAAGGGTAATGGACAGGACAACCAAAACTCTGTAAATCTGCCCTTCTATTAGCAGAACATCTGTATCACATCAGATATTTGCCTACCTATTCAGTGTTCAGTTCTCAGCCCAAACTGAAAAGGCACCAACATATTTTCACAAGGGGAATTTGCCCTGGACAATTTCAGTTAACTCTTATTTGATATATTGTCACCACCAGATGTTGGTTGTTTCCTATTCTGCAGCTGAAGTAACAGAACTGGATGACTGATGCTGTTCTGAGCTTGTATGATGTAGTTAATGTGAAATCTTTGGCCTGCCAACTTTGGCTTGATGAAGGGTGGGATTTTATCCTTTGCTCTCTACAATGTCAAATATGAGAGATTTTTATTTCAGTAGTTTAGGAAAGAAAAGCTTTAGCAATCTTCCTATAATTTGAACACCCTAACACAGTTGATGTGTCTACCCAGCATTGTGAACGGTGAAAGAAAGCAACACGAATATATTTGTAACAAAAGTCCAATTTAACAGCAAAACAGTGAAGTGTTTATTAGGAAGTCAGCTTGGTGGCACTCAGTCCAGAGCAGGCAAGACAGGGCACACAGCAGCAGTTGGCTCTGTAGAATTTCTGCTGGGAAGGCAATTCATTGATCAGAAAGAACTGCTTTCTTAATGGCTATGTGCACAGAGAGCTGATATTTGCTCATTCAACATGTGCAAAAAGCTTTCTCTAAACCAGAGTATTTTGGATATCTGTGCTCTTTTCTATTCTCACTGACAAAGTTTTGCAAAGTACTCAGATGTGAGTTTTCTGTATTTTTAATTACAGTGTTTTAATACTAGTTTCAGGGTGGGTTTTTTTGCATATTGTACACTTCTTTTGGTTTTCAGGGCAGTTCAGAGCACTTCTTAGGAAGTTGCAGTAATTTGTCATGAAGAAGAGAACACTTATTGACCCTGCATGATCTCATCTAACAAACTAAAAATATTTCTTCTTTTATAAAAGTAGGAAATTTCTTTTACAACTCACATTCTCCAGTGTATTAATGCCCATATATATATATATTTAAAACCTAGCACTTTAACTGTTGTACTGTGTGTTGAAACTGTAGCATTCTTATAAATGTCTGCAAGGGCAAATATGAACTTCATGACAAGGCATACTTGGACAAGGGCAACAGGAGCTAGTCTTTTGAATTTATAAGTAGGACCTTTACATTACCTCAAGGAATGAGAAGGAGGGAGAGGAGTTGAACCAGAGTAAGAGAGATCCTGGGTAAGGAGTCATTCATAAGCCAACTCATAGGGCTGAAATATCCTGAGTGTTACCACTAGATGATGTTTCTGTTGCTGGTTTGAGTGGGAGCTGTTGAGTGCTTCAGAACAACCACACTCATTAAAATATGATGTGGAAGAACAGATGTGACAACTTTCTACATCATGGCTTGAAAGACTCCTGCCAGTAGTTTTGAGGTGGATGGTCAACAGTGGCCTATGAAAACAGGTAGGCTACAGACAGATTTGTTTGCTGCTGACTGGAAGAAAGGCTTTGTGGAGAAACATGTGACTGGAGCTGGAGAGACAGCAAACCCCAGATATCCCAAAATCAGTATTTTTTCAAACTACAGCAGTTTTGTCTTTGACACTGCAGCGTCAGAAGTTGATCCAGTCTGCCAACTGCTCAAGCAAACCACTTCAGAATGGGAGACATGGGAATATTGAAAATGGGAACATCCCTGTGGTGAACCAAGAGGAGGAAAATGAACAGGACAGTCTATCCCCCTTTTCCCTGCCAGGTAAGTCTTACTTTCCACTTGTTTGTAGTAAGGAAACATAATTAAACTGCCAAACACTGTGTTGTAATAAAAGGCAACATATGTGGGAAGAGAGGTGGAAGGGGATTGATTTGACTGTTTGAAGTCTGGCTTTGATGCCAGTAAACCTGGGCTGGAGGGTACATGAACAAAAACTGATCTTAGGAATGTGTTTTCCAGCCATCATGCACAGGATGGTAAAAGTGGTAGTCTGCCAAAGGCAAAGGTAATAAGGCAAGTTTATATTAAAAACAAAAAAAGTCAGACCAACCTGATGTGCACTGCTTGGCTAGTAATTTTGAAGTCAACAGTTAATAATGGCCTGCTGGAGATTGCTGGGCCAGAGGCAGCTAGGTATAGAAATGTAACTTGATTTAGTGACTGTACAGAAGGCTTCTTGGCTTGAAGAGGGAGAAAAGTTTAGGGGGAGAAAGAGTGGTTAATAAGTGTTTATTACATACTGCTATTCTAAAAATTTTAATCTTTGCCTTTTGAAATATTTGGAAACTCTTCAGCATGAATGGCTGTTTATAACCAATGGTATTAAGTTGTGGCCAGTAGCATGCTGCAGGTGGACTCTCCCACAAATGCTTTGAAAATTAGACAGCAGAGACTAGATCACCCCTCACAGACATGGAGTTGGTCATCATCTGTCATGCAGTTCCTGTTGAACACAATTATTACTTGGCATAAATGAATATAACAAGAAGGAAGAATTTTTAATATATGTGATTCTGTTTCTTAGAGATCCCATTGCTTCAGTTGCTGTCATTTTAGAAGAGATGTTTGTGGCTGAACATGTTTTCTTGTGTTACTGTACTCTCACAGTCAGCAGTTAGAGACTTTGGAGGTGAAGAACAAAAGCAAACTGACACACTGAAGATAGGCCCATTAGATGAGATAATGAAAAAATGGTTGTATGGAGAAACAAGTGGATCCAAGTTAGCAATATGCTTGTGCACATGAACAAGTTGTTAATAATAACAGTGGCTGTGACAATGATAACTTCCAAAACAACAAAAATGTGTCCCTAAAACATCTTAAAAATGCAAGATCTAATGCACTTGTTGGCAAAGAAGACTCTTTTTAACTGAGTTTTTTAACAAGTTCTTGGATTCTGTTTTAATTAGGAGAGTGCAATCATGCATTTGTTCTTACATTCCAGGACAATGCAGAAATCTTAACGTGTGGCAGATGTTTTCTGGAGACCATATTTGGTTTTATCCAAAACTCAGACATCTTCTTTATGAATAAAAAATAGATTTTTAAGCAGAGCTTCCTAAGTGTGTGACATTCACAGTAGACAAAAAGCATTGAACTGAGGAGGGAGTTACTAGTTATCTTGTTGGCCTTTTTTAAATGTAGTATTTTTGAATTTTTGAGAAAGTCTTTCAAGATAATTGAGGTGTAGCAGGCCAAAGTGGAACCAGAGTACAGACTGGAATGGAGCAACAGTTCAACATGAGCTCAGAGTTGCACAGAAGTCATGAAGTGATTGTTTAAAATCCTCATCTTTATCTTCAGGTTTTGTCACAACCTGTTACCTGGAGATGATTATCTGTTATATTTTCATTGCTCAAGTCATGTATTTTGAGGGAAAAATATTTTATTTTTGCTTTCAGCAGTACTGCTTAAATAACTTTGGAGGAAATGCAAGGAACCAGCATCGTGCTTGGTTGTTGTTTCAGTGCTGAGGCACAACCAGTAGCCTAAAAAAGTCCTGACATTTAAAACAGGCTTTATGGAAAAGGTAGTTTGCAGACACTTTCCCAGAATCCCCTCTGGTTTTCTTTTCATTTATTTTCAGACCAGGAATATGGCACATACATTTTCTGAAGATCAGAAGTTCATGTGTTCTCTCAGTGCTGTTGAGAGCTCTATGAAGAACAGGCTTTCACTTTCCAACAGGACTTTTCAAGTCAGCTCCTTGCAGTGTGCTAGGTAGAAAATTTGCTCCAGTATTTTAAGAGCTGCAACAGAAATGGCTATGAATTGGTCCAAACCCTTTTTTATGCTGTTCTGTAGTCACCTTTTTCAGCATAGTTTAAGGTTTCATTGTCATCCTACAAATTACATAATCTAGATCCTTTTACAAAAACAAGGGGTTTTTTTTCTGAAACAGAAGTAAACATAAGTGAAGTTTAAATCTCTGAGTCAGATTCCCAGTAATCATTTGCTTCTTGTGCTCTTTTATCCTCTATCTACAGAAGTGTTCAGCAGTAAATGTAGGGCTTTAGCACACAAACAGAGAATAAAATCATTACATGAAAACAGTCTCAAAGTACAGCATCCAGCTTAGATCCCATATGTCAAATATCCAGAGAGATTCACCCTGAGAGAATGGTTCAGGCAGTTCAAACAGGAGACAACACTTAGTTTTTATGTAAGCTACAGAAGGTGTCCTATAAACTGGCCTTTGTCTTTGGTTTGTGTATGGAAACACCCTCTTTATAACAGGAATTTCTTGACCTAACCTTTAGGCCATGATGATTATCTTACAAGAGAAAGGATAATTTGATGCTTTACAAGTCAATTACAATTGTTTGGAAACAGGTCTTAAAGTTAAAAAAAAAACAAACAACCCAGAAAAGAATAAAGCAGGATAAAACTGAGCAGGCATATGTTGATAACAAAATGCCCTTGCTTAGCTCAGTAGTCTTTTAGAGCCCAGACTCAGAAAAGCACTTCAGGGCAGCTCTTAATGGATGCTTAAATCCCATGCACTGTCACATGTTTAGGATCCTTCAAAATACTCAGTGTTTGTAGCTCCTACTGGTTTCACAGAAATGAAGAACTTATTTTACAGGATTGGACCATGGATGCTTTATGTAAATCGTGATGGTGTTAGCTAAAATAGGAATAATAATTCCCAGAGCCAAAATGAGATGGCAATAAAGGAGATTAGAAATCCTGCCCATTTTTCTGTGGATTCAAAATACAAAGACAATGAGTAGGATAGAAGCAAAAAGAAATTAACAGTATCTACTAAAAATGTAGAAAAAGTTTGTACTTGATGTGGCATAAAGATTTTGAGTGAAAGGTTTAAGCAAATGATTTATTTGAATTCACAGGTTTAACTTTAAGGTCCAAGCAGACCACCTATCTGAAGTCTAATATGCCACTAATGCAGGTTTTTATGGATACAATGGAAAAGGGCACTACTGGTGGATCAGTGGCACAGGCTCCCCAGGGAGGTGGTTGAGGCCTCATCCCTGGAGCTATTCCAGGTGAGGCTGGCTAAGGCTCTTAGCGNCAGATGTTTTCTGGAGACCATATTTGGTTTTATCCAAAACTCAGACATCTTCTTTATGAATAAAAAATAGATTTTTAAGCAGAGCTTCCTAAGTGTGTGACATTCACAGTAGACAAAAAGCATTGAACTGAGGAGGGAGTTACTAGTTATCTTGTTGGCCTTTTTTAAATGTAGTATTTTTGAATTTTTGAGAAAGTCTTTCAAGATAATTGAGGTGTAGCAGGCCAAAGTGGAACCAGAGTACAGACTGGAATGGAGCAACAGTTCAACATGAGCTCAGAGTTGCACAGAAGTCATGAAGTGATTGTTTAAAATCCTCATCTTTATCTTCAGGTTTTGTCACAACCTGTTACCTGGAGATGATTATCTGTTATATTTTCATTGCTCAAGTCATGTATTTTGAGGGAAAAATATTTTATTTTTGCTTTCAGCAGTACTGCTTAAATAACTTTGGAGGAAATGCAAGGAACCAGCATCGTGCTTGGTTGTTGTTTCAGTGCTGAGGCACAACCAGTAGCCTAAAAAAGTCCTGACATTTAAAACAGGCTTTATGGAAAAGGTAGTTTGCAGACACTTTCCCAGAATCCCCTCTGGTTTTCTTTTCATTTATTTTCAGACCAGGAATATGGCACATACATTTTCTGAAGATCAGAAGTTCATGTGTTCTCTCAGTGCTGTTGAGAGCTCTATGAAGAACAGGCTTTCACTTTCCAACAGGACTTTTCAAGTCAGCTCCTTGCAGTGTGCTAGGTAGAAAATTTGCTCCAGTATTTTAAGAGCTGCAACAGAAATGGCTATGAATTGGTCCAAACCCTTTTTTATGCTGTTCTGTAGTCACCTTTTTCAGCATAGTTTAAGGTTTCATTGTCATCCTACAAATTACATAATCTAGATCCTTTTACAAAAACAAGGGGTTTTTTTTCTGAAACAGAAGTAAACATAAGTGAAGTTTAAATCTCTGAGTCAGATTCCCAGTAATCATTTGCTTCTTGTGCTCTTTTATCCTCTATCTACAGAAGTGTTCAGCAGTAAATGTAGGGCTTTAGCACACAAACAGAGAATAAAATCATTACATGAAAACAGTCTCAAAGTACAGCATCCAGCTTAGATCCCATATGTCAAATATCCAGAGAGATTCACCCTGAGAGAATGGTTCAGGCAGTTCAAACAGGAGACAACACTTAGTTTTTATGTAAGCTACAGAAGGTGTCCTATAAACTGGCCTTTGTCTTTGGTTTGTGTATGGAAACACCCTCTTTATAACAGGAATTTCTTGACCTAACCTTTAGGCCATGATGATTATCTTACAAGAGAAAGGATAATTTGATGCTTTACAAGTCAATTACAATTGTTTGGAAACAGGTCTTAAAGTTAAAAAAAAAACAAACAACCCAGAAAAGAATAAAGCAGGATAAAACTGAGCAGGCATATGTTGATAACAAAATGCCCTTGCTTAGCTCAGTAGTNTAAAATAGGAATAATAATTCCCAGAGCCAAAATGAGATGGCAATAAAGGAGATTAGAAATCCTGCCCATTTTTCTGTGGATTCAAAATACAAAGACAATGAGTAGGATAGAAGCAAAAAGAAATTAACAGTATCTACTAAAAATGTAGAAAAAGTTTGTACTTGATGTGGCATAAAGATTTTGAGTGAAAGGTTTAAGCAAATGATTTATTTGAATTCACAGGTTTAACTTTAAGGTCCAAGCAGACCACCTATCTGAAGTCTAATATGCCACTAATGCAGGTTTTTATGGATACAATGGAAAAGGGCACTACTGGTGGATCAGTGGCACAGGCTCCCCAGGGAGGTGGTTGAGGCCTCATCCCTGGAGCTATTCCAGGTGAGGCTGGCTAAGGCTCTTAGCGGCCTGGGCTAGTTGAGGCTGTCCCTGCTCCCTGCAGGGGGCTGCACTAGATGACCTTTGGAGGCCCCTTCCAGCCCTAAACATTCTATGATTCTATGATCTCACTTTAGTCACATACAGCACTTTGATTTGCCTCGTGTCCTTGGAGCTCATGATCCAGACTCCCTTTGAAGAAAACTGAACTGGAAAATGTGCTCCAGAAGAACAGTGAGTGCACCTTGCCTTGGGGAGGATACACAGGAGAAATTGGAAGAGAAAGGGGCAAGGATATAATTTAGTGACTCATCACTTCATCGTGAAAGGATAAAGAGGGTCTTTGAGGAAGCCTGTAAATCCCAGTTCTCCCTTAAAAAACACATGGATAAAATAGCAAGGTGAAAGCATACAAAATATACCATGCTAAAATCTAACCAAGACAAACGAGATATGGGGAGTACCTCTCCTCAGTTAAAATTTATTTATGTTGAATATTATTCTCTGTAAATCTGTAGTAACTCTGAGAGTAAAGCTTATTTATGCAGATTGGAGAAAATTATTTTCTGGCCCAGTTCCCACTGTAAGAGAAATTTATTGGCATAAATTCAAATATGCAAGATGTGGTAAGGCAGAGGCTGAAAATAGAAATCTGAATCGTTTTGGACAGATCTCATGGTCTGGAGTTTGGAACTTGTATTCTGGAAAGTGAAACTTCCAAGAAAAATGTCAGTAGTTTGGAAAATAGTCTGTTTTGGACGAGGATGAGAAGTGAAACTTTGGTATTTTCCACAGGGGAAAAAAAAAATAAAGAAAAGGGAGAATTGTTTCCAATGCTCTGTTGCAGGAGACTTGCTATCAACATGTTTTAGTGTTGGTTGCACACTTGGAAGGCTGACAAAGGTTGGGCTTTCTTGGATGTGCTTTTACACACTTCTTAGCCTGTCCCTAGGGTGCTAACACAGTCTCTTGCCCCCACAGTTCCTAGGGAAAGTTGCAGAGCTGAAATCAGGATTTTCCAAGAAGGTGGAGAGGCAGTTGAAGTATTTTACAGTGGGAAAGAATTCTGATTTAAAATTCACAATGGATCTAATTTGTTACTTCTGTTTCAGCTGTTTCTATGTTGAGTCCCAGACTTGGGACAAAAATTTCTATTCCTCTGTTGTGTTTTGGATACTGCACATGCTCAGAAATTCATTAGGCTTTCAGTTTGGCTAATTTACATGTATTAAAGTTTTATCTGTCTCAACTATGATGAATAGCAGCATTTTTTAGCAGAAATTTACTTGCTTTCTGGGTTATTACAAAGCTCCCAGTGTGAAGGTATGTATGTTACTGTGACATGATTTCAGATGGAGATTTGAATGAATGTTGGTAATGAAATGTGGATTTAAATATTTTTGTTACAGCACAATTGGGACCAAGGACACAAGTGATTTGAATATCACTTTTCATTGGAGGAAAACCAGTTGTTGTTTTGGGTTTGTTTGTTTTTTTTTCAAATGAAAAGTGATAGGTTAAAAAAACCAAAACAAAACAAAAAACCAACAACACCAAAAAAAGGGAATTTAGAAATGATAAAGAGAAGCACTGGTTTTAAACTTCTTTTACCAGGACACTGTATGTGAAAGTAACTATTGTAAGCATAACATCTGGAAAGAAGACAAGCCCAGAAATGTATTGAAAATTAGTAAAGGGCTTTTTGTTGTAGGGCTACCACTTCATTTCCAGAAACATGGTCATCAAGGTTCTCTGTAATGATACCTCTCTGAAATACTTGTCATGCTTGGCTTTCAGATACCTGGAGAAACAGCAAAATGGATATATAAAGTAAAAAAACCCAACTTTTAATGCAAAACCCCTCATCTTTCTGTTTTACAGCAGGGTGAAGAGAATACAGACCAGTGTTGCCTTCTGTAATAAAGCAGTATTCTTTTATTATTGTTGTGGGAGGTGCAACAAACAGAATTGACCTTTCCTCAGCTATTTGGGTTGCCATGGGGGCCTTCAGGCCCAGGGCTCACAGGAGTGGCCAGTACTGCTATTAAAACAACTGAGCTAAGGTCTTGTAATAGGACTGTTTGTTTTTGCAGAACAGCTATGTATGGAATAATAGCCATAATCAGGATGATCATTTTCTTCCTTTCAGATGCACTAGGGAGCTAAGCAACAATCACAGAACAGTTTGTCATGAACTAAAAGCACACCCCAGTTTAACAAAATTATCACTAAATTGTTTTAATGATTATAAAGTGGATGGTCAAAAACAAAATGAGAGATCAGAACAAATCATGTCAAAAGACAACAAAAAAAAAGAAAAACCAAATTTTCAAGGTGCATGTTGTTTGTGCTTTCATCTAAGTCAGGTGAAATGAATGAAGGCATCTGTTTCCTCTGGAAATAAAGCCTTGTTTTATGGGGGTTTCTGCTAAACTTACTAAATTCTTATGTAATTATCAAGCGACAGCATAAGATTAGACCTCTTTAGCACTGGGTGCCATATAACTTCCATGACCCAGCATAACAGGAGCTGAAGAAAAAAAGGGAAAGGCAAGTCCTCCTACATTAACATTTTGTTGGGTTTTTTTTCTGGAACTGGGCAAGCATAGCAATGCCAGTGGTAAGGCCCTGTGAATTCTCACCAATCAGTTTGTTGAAGTAATTCAGGGCACTGCACAGGATCCCTGATGAGAGACACATTCCCCATCAGAGACTGTTTGTTCTCTATTTGTTCTTTNTTTGGGTTTGTTTGTTTTTTTTTCAAATGAAAAGTGATAGGTTAAAAAAACCAAAACAAAACAAAAAACCAACAACACCAAAAAAAGGGAATTTAGAAATGATAAAGAGAAGCACTGGTTTTAAACTTCTTTTACCAGGACACTGTATGTGAAAGTAACTATTGTAAGCATAACATCTGGAAAGAAGACAAGCCCAGAAATGTATTGAAAATTAGTAAAGGGCTTTTTGTTGTAGGGCTACCACTTCATTTCCAGAAACATGGTCATCAAGGTTCTCTGTAATGATACCTCTCTGAAATACTTGTCATGCTTGGCTTTCAGATACCTGGAGAAACAGCAAAATGGATATATAAAGTAAAAAAACCCAACTTTTAATGCAAAACCCCTCATCTTTCTGTTTTACAGCAGGGTGAAGAGAATACAGACCAGTGTTGCCTTCTGTAATAAAGCAGTATTCTTTTATTATTGTTGTGGGAGGTGCAACAAACAGAATTGACCTTTCCTCAGCTATTTGGGTTGCCATGGGGGCCTTCAGGCCCAGGGCTCACAGGAGTGGCCAGTACTGCTATTAAAACAACTGAGCTAAGGTCTTGTAATAGGACTGTTTGTTTTTGCAGAACAGCTATGTATGGAATAATAGCCATAATCAGGATGATCATTTTCTTCCTTTCAGATGCACTAGGGAGCTAAGCAACAATCACAGAACAGTTTGTCATGAACTAAAAGCACACCCCAGTTTAACAAAATTATCACTAAATTGTTTTAATGATTATAAAGTGGATGGTCAAAAACAAAATGAGAGATCAGAACAAATCATGTCAAAAGACAACAAAAAAAAAGAAAAACCAAATTTTCAAGGTGCATGTTGTTTGTGCTTTCATCTAAGTCAGGTGAAATGAATGAAGGCATCTGTTTCCTCTGGAAATAAAGCCTTGTTTTATGGGGGTTTCTGCTAAACTTACTAAATTCTTATGTAATTATCAAGCGACAGCATAAGATTAGACCTCTTTAGCACTGGGTGCCATATAACTTCCATGACCCAGCATAACAGGAGCTGAAGAAAAAAAGGGAAAGGCAAGTCCTCCTACATTAACANCGCTGGGAAAGGTGTTTTATGGTGACATTTGTCTTCTCCACATTCTGGATTGCCTTGTTCTCCTACTTCATGGTGTGGATGGTAAGTGCTCGTAGCAGGACTTCCCATACTGAGTGAAATGTGCATTTCAAAACAGATTCTATTTCTTTAGTTTGTATGTTAAAGAAAGGCATGGCATTGTAGTGCAGTCACTTCATCTCGTACTCTAATTATTATATTCTTTGTGCTGCTCTTTTCTGCACAAATAATTGTGCCTTTAATGAGTAGTACCCAGCACAAGAATGTGCTGGCTTGATTTTTCAAGACAATGTGGACATCCACATCCTACTTGTACAAAGGAGTTCAAATGGAAACTTTCAANTTCTGTAATAAAGCAGTATTCTTTTATTATTGTTGTGGGAGGTGCAACAAACAGAATTGACCTTTCCTCAGCTATTTGGGTTGCCATGGGGGCCTTCAGGCCCAGGGCTCACAGGAGTGGCCAGTACTGCTATTAAAACAACTGAGCTAAGGTCTTGTAATAGGACTGTTTGTTTTTGCAGAACAGCTATGTATGGAATAATAGCCATAATCAGGATGATCATTTTCTTCCTTTCAGATGCACTAGGGAGCTAAGCAACAATCACAGAACAGTTTGTCATGAACTAAAAGCACACCCCAGTTTAACAAAATTATCACTAAATTGTTTTAATGATTATAAAGTGGATGGTCAAAAACAAAATGAGAGATCAGAACAAATCATGTCAAAAGACAACAAAAAAAAAGAAAAACCAAATTTTCAAGGTGCATGTTGTTTGTGCTTTCATCTAAGTCAGGTGAAATGAATGAAGGCATCTGTTTCCTCTGGAAATAAAGCCTTGTTTTATGGGGGTTTCTGCTAAACTTACTAAATTCTTATGTAATTATCAAGCGACAGCATAAGATTAGACCTCTTTAGCACTGGGTGCCATATAACTTCCATGACCCAGCATAACAGGAGCTGAAGAAAAAAAGGGAAAGGCAAGTCCTCCTACATTAACATTTTGTTGGGTTTTTTTTCTGGAACTGGGCAAGCATAGCAATGCCAGTGGTAAGGCCCTGTGAATTCTCACCAATCAGTTTGTTGAAGTAATTCAGGGCACTGCACAGGATCCCTGATGAGAGACACATTCCCCATCAGAGACTGTTTGTTCTCTATTTGTTCTTTAGGCAGGCTTTTTTTTTTTTCTTTTATTCATGTTACTGAATAGATGGGACTGAATCTCCTGTGTGTAGCAATGAACCCACATCAGATCAGAATCAGATTCATCATTTTCCTGTCAGACAGCTGCCTGCCCACTCTGCAGTTGGAGTTACACCCTAAGGAAATCACTAGGCTAGACCATGCTGACTTGTTTGACTATGAACCAAGTTGAACAGCTTGGGTAGACCAAGAGTACAGATTAACTAGCTAGGAGTCATTTAATGATCCAAACTGTAACAAATCAAACAGGAGGAGGTATAAATTACCACAGCATATTTACAGCCCTTTTACAGAATTAAAGTGAAATGTAAGCTAAGAAGTGTCATTTTCTGGACAGAGAAGATGAAAAGCAACTGTTTTGAAGTTGTATGGCAGTAATTGTAAGCAGAGGGAAAAAGGTCTTTCCTTAAATCTGTAATAAATCCTCAGTGACATACACATTGCTAGAATTAGAAGTGACCCTAGGAGACTGCAATGCTTTTACATGTTAGAAGTTCCACAGCCACAAGCTAACTGTGAATAAAGAGCCAAGATTAGTCTGTGTTTTCCTGGTGGGTTGATGGCATCTCAGAATTCACTACAAGTCTGAAGTTAAGAAGCTGATTCATGACTTTAGACAGTTTGTAATTGCTTAAGACAATTTAGTGCTAGAATACATAGCAAAGTAAATGAATAAAGCCTTGCAGTTAGACTCAACCAAGTTAGATAGACTGGTGAGCAGTCTCATAAATGATATTAAAAGTATTATTAATTTTATAGCTGTGGGGTACACTGGAAAATGACCTGACCTGCACAGGTGTAAACATCTTTCTGGGATCATCTGCTTTGTTCAAAGAGGTGTAACTGCCTGGGATAGTGATGGGAAAGATAAAATCATTCTTTCCTTTCTTTGTCCTGCAGTTGGAAAAATGAACAAGATTAAATGGATTTTGACATGGCCCTTGATATTCATGCTCTTTTACACCATTCCAAACTGCAGCAAACCACGCTGGGAAAGGTGTTTTATGGTGACATTTGTCTTCTCCACATTCTGGATTGCCTTGTTCTCCTACTTCATGGTGTGGATGGTAAGTGCTCGTAGCAGGACTTCCCATACTGAGTGAAATGTGCATTTCAAAACAGATTCTATTTCTTTAGTTTGTATGTTAAAGAAAGGCATGGCATTGTAGTGCAGTCACTTCATCTCGTACTCTAATTATTATATTCTTTGTGCTGCTCTTTTCTGCACAAATAATTGTGCCTTTAATGAGTAGTACCCAGCACAAGAATGTGCTGGCTTGATTTTTCAAGACAATGTGGACATCCACATCCTACTTGTACAAAGGAGTTCAAATGGAAACTTTCAACTCTCTTCACCCAAGACACCTTTGGAAATTTGGCTAGAGTGATACTGAAACATGGAAGACATGGATGGCAGCATTTGAAAACTCAGAAGTAGTGTAAAAAGTAGTAGACTGGAATAGTTAAGAAAAAAACCCTTAGTGAGGAGTATTTTGATTGTTGGTATGTTTTCATTTTCCCACGATCTGTGAAAAGCAAGGTATCAGGTATAGATCTGTAAATTGATATAAATTCAGTAGCACACTTACTTGAAGATTTAAATAAGTTCCTATTTTTTTCTTTCTTGCTCTCTTTTCAGTTTCTCAAGTTTACATTTTCAATCAGAGACATAAATAGAAAAGCTCCTCAATTTATATGATGGAAAAATTTGTCATATTTTTGAAGTATAGAAGTTATCTATTTCTACACTAGAAGATAAAGAACTGTAAAGTTTTATATACTTGAAACTGGAAGATTGGTAGGATGTGCTGCTGAAGAACTTACATGCCCATTTTTCCTTTTAAAGGAAAATACAGTGAAGAAACCTTCAGCTGGTTTCATATGGAGTATATATAGTCCCACATACATATGCACTCACAGTCATAAGGGGTTTTTTTGATGGTGGTGGTTTTGTTTTTCTTCTAGTCCTGCATATGGAAGAATTTTATTCCTGAGCTTCTTGCGTGAGAAATCTTTTTTTTTTTGGATGGACAGCATCTCTACCTTCCTCACGTGTCATGTGTTTGCAAACTGCTTTAGATTTGTTTCCTCTCATGGAAGGTTGTACTTTTTATATAGTTTTTGCAACTTTCTGCCTAAGTTTTGTATTGTAAAGTAATCCTTTTTTAACACTGTGTTGGAGAAATTCCTATGCTACCACTCATTCTGCCTGGCATAATGGTGCCAAAGGCAGACAGAGATTTCATGCTCTATGTCCTTTGCAAGGCCACGTTCTGTCCATTGGACAGAATTGTCTTCTCACCCTCACATGGATATTTCCTTTTCAGTTTTTTTTCAGCCTTTTTTCTTGATGCTTTTTTAGCCTTCTTTGGATGTTCTAGCTAAATGCAGTTCCCTGTCCTCCTCAAGAGCTCTTCTACAAGCTTCAGTCATCCCCTAAGCTCTTATAAAGCTGCATTTGGAATCTCAGGGAACAATGTAACCAGCCTTTCTGAATTTGGCATCATATCAGAAGTCATGATAAAATAAGTTCTTTATCTCTGCCTCTATATCACAATATAAATTTGTTACAGTCCTACTGAGTGTTGAATCTTGCTATTCTGGAGAGTAAATAAAAAATCCCTGTAGATTGTATTATGCTTGTGCTCTTCCATAAAAGATCAGGATGTCCTGTTGAAAGTATAGAAAATGGAGCTTTTTGTTTGCTCATAAATTGCTGAATAATATGACCCAAAGATCATTTCCCTTGCACAGGGTAGGATTTAGGCTGGTTTTAGCATCATTATTTAATTTGCAGAACTGGGTAAGTATACAGAGTCTAATCCTTTTACAGTCCACACCAGAAATCCAAGTGAAGAGTATGCCACAACTGTTTTGGAATGAGGAGAATTTCCAACTACCATCAGTGAATCTGTTTTTGTTGCTGTTCAGGTGACTGTGATTGGATACACCCTTGGGATTCCAGATGTGATCATGGGCATTACTTTCCTAGCTGCAGGCACAAGTGTCCCAGACTGCATGGCCAGCTTAATAGTAGCAAGACAAGGTATTGTGTCTGCTGAAATGTAACTGCCATCTTACATACATGCTCAGTGCAATTTTAGTATTCTTTTTTTTTTCTTTTATATTTACTGTTTCAGGACCTCGTTAAAATCAAAAACACTTTGCTAGTTATTATTATGCAAAAAAAAGTAAATCTCTGTTCTCTTTTGTTTGTTGGGACTGGACACACCATAGCATTCTCCCAGGTCATTCAGCACTCAGATATTCCATGTGTGGTATGTATCTGTCAGGGTGAAAAGATAATAGTAGACAGAACTGGAATACCAGCTACTAAAATCTCCATTGAAGAATATATGCTGACCAGCACTTATCCATGTAAACCTTGTACTTCTAGAAGACTTCCTGAGTGTAGGGAAGTTATTTTAGAGGATCTGACAGAAGTGATGTTGCTGAAGGCCTGCTTCTCATCCAAGTGCAGACCTCTTCCCAATTGTGACAAATGAATAGTTGCACTGGGAAGAGTTTGAGATGAAAGCCAGCTATGTCCTCATCAGCTTGCCAGTTGAAATTGTTAAAGGCTTTGCCATGTGCCTTTTAAGTTTAGATTAAGGTATTTTACATTTCCTATTTTACTTGAGAAATGTAGCCAAATCCCTTCCTATTGTGGATAAATGTTAAACCTGGCAGTGTGATCTTCAGTACTGCAGTAGAATAAGAAAAGGTCCTAATTGTATTTTTTCCCACTATTCCAATTCCCATAGTCTTTTTTTTTTTTCCAGATAATGAGATCTCCAGGATACATAATTGGACAAACAATAAGGTTCTGAAGTGATAAATTAAGCCCTCAAAAATATTCAGGATTTGAATGGAGCCACCTTCCTACTAAATTACTTTTCCATATGTAGTATTAAAGCCAACAAATTTTTGCAAGAACAGAAGGAAAACATGTTACATTTTTCAATGAGCAGACTGCTTTAAGTTAGTGCTTCTTTAGTATTAGGCAAAACTAGTATAGGGGTTGTTTCCTCTGAAAGTGAAGGTAAGCACTAGCTTGGAAAAGAGCAGCCCCATTCTCTCCAGCAGGGGCTTGGCACTGCTTTGGGTCAAGTGAGATCTTTACTGACAGGCTGCAGACAGATACCTGCAAAGAAGAGATGGACACCACCCTGATATGACCCCAAATGTAAACTTCCCCTCAGCATCTCCCTGCAAGGAGATACTTGTGCTGTGGTGGTGTCTGTCTCCACTCTGGGCTCTCAAGCTGNTAGAAGATAAAGAACTGTAAAGTTTTATATACTTGAAACTGGAAGATTGGTAGGATGTGCTGCTGAAGAACTTACATGCCCATTTTTCCTTTTAAAGGAAAATACAGTGAAGAAACCTTCAGCTGGTTTCATATGGAGTATATATAGTCCCACATACATATGCACTCACAGTCATAAGGGGTTTTTTTGGTGGTGGTGGTTTTGTTTTTCTTCTAGTCCTGCATATGGAAGAATTTTATTCCTGAGCTTCTTGCGTGAGAAATCTTTTTTTTTTTGGATGGACAGCATCTCTACCTTCCTCACGTGTCATGTGTTTGCAAACTGCTTTAGATTTGTTTCGTCTCATGGAAGGTTGTACTTTTTATATAGTTTTTGCAACTTTCTGCCTAAGTTTTGTATTGTAAAGTAATCCTTTTTTAACACTGTGTTGGAGAAATTCCTATGCTACCACTCATTCTGCCTGGCATAATGGTGCCAAAGGCAGACAGAGATTTCATGCTCTATGTCCTTTGCAAGGCCACGTTCTGTCCATTGGACAGAATTGTCTTCTCACCCTCACATGGATATTTCCTTTTCAGTTTTTTTTCAGCCTTTTTTCTTGATGCTTTTTTAGCCTTCTTTGGATGTTCTAGCTAAATGCAGTTCCCTGTCCTCCTCAAGAGCTCTTCTACAAGCTTCAGTCATCCCCTAAGCTCTTATAAAGCTGCATTTGGAATCTCAGGGAACAATGTAACCAGCCTTTCTGAATTTGGCATCATATCAGAAGTCATGATAAAATAAGTTCTTTATCTCTGCCTCTATATCACAATATAAATTTGTTACAGTCCTACTGAGTGTTGAATCTTGCTATTCTGGAGAGTAAATAAAAAATCCCTGTAGATTGTATTATGCTTGTGCTCTTCCATAAAAGATCAGGATGTCCTGTTGAAAGTATAGAAAATGGAGCTTTTTGTTTGCTCATAAATTGCTGAATAATATGACCCAAAGATCATTTCCCTTGCACAGGGTAGGATTTAGGCTGGTTTTAGCATCATTATTTAATTTGCAGAACTGGGTAAGTATACAGAGTCTAATCCTTTTACAGTCCACACCAGAAATCCAAGTGAAGAGTATGCCACAACTGTTTTGGAATGAGGAGAATTTCCAACTACCATCAGTGAATCTGTTTTTGTTGCTGTTCAGGTGACTGTGATTGGATACACCCTTGGGATTCCAGATGTGATCATGGGCATTACTTTCCTAGCTGCAGGCACAAGTGTCCCAGACTGCATGGCCAGCTTAATAGTAGCAAGACAAGGTATTGTGTCTGCTGAAATGTAACTGCCATCTTACATACATGCTCAGTGCAATTTTAGTATTCTTTTTTTTTTCTTTTATATTTACTGTTTCAGGACCTCGTTAAAATCAAAAACACTTTGCTAGTTATTATTATGCAAAAAAAAGTAAATCTCTGTTCTCTTTTGTTTGTTGGGACTGGACACACCATAGCATTCTCCCAGGTCATTCAGCACTCAGATATTCCATGTGTGGTATGTATCTGTCAGGGTGAAAAGATAATAGTAGACAGAACTGGAATACCAGCTACTAAAATCTCCATTGAAGAATATATGCTGACCAGCACTTATCCATGTAAACCTTGTACTTCTAGAAGACTTCCTGAGTGTAGGGAAGTTATTTTAGAGGATCTGACAGAAGTGATGTTGCTGAAGGCCTGCTTCTCATCCAAGTGCAGACCTCTTCCCAATTGTGACAAATGAATAGTTGCACTGGGAAGAGTTTGAGATGAAAGCCAGCTATGTCCTCATCAGCTTGCCAGTTGAAATTGTTAAAGGCTTTGCCATGTGCCTTTTAAGTTTAGATTAAGGTATTTTACATTTCCTATTTTACTTGAGAAATGTAGCCAAATCCCTTCCTATTGTGGATAAATGTTAAACCTGGCAGTGTGATCTTCAGTACTGCAGTAGAATAAGAAAAGGTCCTAATTGTATTTTTTCCCACTATTCCAATTCCCATAGTCTTTTTTTTTTTTCCAGATAATGAGATCTCCAGGATACATAATTGGACAAACAATAAGGTTCTGAAGTGATAAATTAAGCCCTC